>CAIGRT010017597.1:0-17332 GCA_903798405.1 Fraxinus platypoda
TTATATAGATACAACTGAAATCTGTTCCTGTTTTAATTTATATTTATGTATTTGGTTTATCATGATATTATAGAGTGAGTCTTGAAATATCTAATTAACTTTCATAGTAGAATAATTTCAGTTATCCACGATTAAGCATTAGATTTTTTTTTTATTTTTTTGACGATTAAGCATTAGATTTTTTTTTTTTCCCATTTGAAGGGTAACGTGTGCATGTTAATCTTCGGGATAATGCTTCTTGTACGAAATGGTGTACAAGAGAGTGTACGGGATA
This sequence comes from Fraxinus platypoda, assembly GCA_903798405.1. Lineage (NCBI taxonomy): Eukaryota > Viridiplantae > Streptophyta > Magnoliopsida > Lamiales > Oleaceae > Fraxinus > Fraxinus platypoda. The sequence goes on from CAIGRT010017597.1 coordinate 275, forward strand.
ATCTTCGAGTTAGGTATGCAACTTGTTATTACTGACATGGACGTGTATTATAAGAAACAGATTCTCGTGAATAGGAAAATAAGAAGAAGCAGACGAAGCCACGACTTTGCAGTCAACCAGAAAATAAAAATAATTGGCATTCATATGGCCAGCCTATTTAAGTGAAGACTTCTAGGACAAAATTTGATTCATACGAGTCAGAACTCAGAACTGTGCAACCTTACGAATGAAAGCATATAGGAGGAGGCACTGACCGGATATTACATGTTTCCAATCTCCAAGTAAGTGTACTCATGCCATAAACAGATTAGTTACGGATTTAATTTCTCAGTAAACAAAAATTCAAATGAAGCTTTACATTAGTGGCTTTTATGACAGAAATCCCTATTTGTGTTTCGATATCAATTAGCATAACATTGATATACCATTGCAAAAATGCGTTGTTGCACAACTTCAATTTGTTGGTGAAAACGAGCATAATTAAATTACAAATACAGAAAGTTGAGGTGATTTATATGAATTTTAGATATTTATGAGTTGGTGGTGTTATGAGTTGGGTGGATGAGAAATCTGAATTAACATGTGGATCATTTGAAATATATCTATAAAATATAACCTTTTTATTGAACATGTGCTGATTATGAACTGAATGTGGAATCACTTCTCGCATAATTTTACCAACTATTATCGAAAAGTTCCTTGTTATATATCTCGAAAAGTTTTTATTTCCATCCTTTTCTTTTCCTCTAAATTTAACCACAACTTGAATGAATTTTCTGCAAAAGACCATTACATATTGTGATCAAAATGTAAACAAATAAAAAGTGAATAAAATTGTTGTTAGGCCCAGAACAACATCTGCTAAGCATATAACCATTGGCGAAGTGAAAGGCCACATGCGAAGGGAGCATAAAGATAGAAGGCTCGCACAAAGATCCTAAACCATTCGCCAAATAAAGACTGGTTATAGGCTGTCAAAGAAGAGCAAATGGGCCAGTCAATAAAACGTGACTCTTAATCGAATCAGTTATAAGACTACCAACTAAGGGCAGCCACCTAGCACAGTACAAGAATTACCAAACTACACCAAAACTTGGAGAGAAGTATGTTGACCCCGAAAAACGTAACGGTAACGTGGACAACAGATGTCGGGCCCACTCATGCCAACTTAAACAAATTCCAGTGTGTTTCGAGCGGTGTACTGATGGGAGTGGGTTGACACGTGAATGCGAGAGATGCTTCACGGTGCGAGAAAAAAATGTTCGAACACCGGCGATAATGGCTAAAGTGACTGCGTTTATAATAAACAATCACCACAAAGATGTAAATAACCTAACATCCAAACTATCAATAAAAGATTAAGCAAGAAGTATGGAGAATGCTCTTGTATATTGTCTTTTCAATGTTCAAAGATTCATCCCTTTTTATGTACAAAGATCACATATTTATATACTTCTGGCATGGTGACTGTTGGATCAAAACCATGTGGCCTCATCCTATTGACCGAAGCCTCACATCACTAAATCTATTATACATTAAATACATTGACAACGAGTCAGCCGTCCTATACAATAGATTAACACACCTAACATTCTTTATTATAGACATCACATCAATCATTCTTAAAAATTGTTTGCAAATCTTGTAAGAGACAACTTCATGTTCAAGGACTTCAGATGAACTCAGGGCTTCAGCTTGAGAAGGCTTCATGTTGGCGGTCTTTGAGGTGAAGAGCATTGGTATAGCAGGAGCTCGGCCTACAACTTCAACAATTAAGCATAGCTTCAACAGGAGGTTTAGCTTTTATCAGACATTTTTGCCTTTGACCACTTGAGTCCTTGTTGACTTTCCTTTTCACGTGGATTGCGACGTGACATTCTAACTGGAGCCTTGGTAGTGAGGCGTAACAATAGTCCTCTACGTCTAAGCATGATTATTTATGTAATGCAAAGACTTGTGGCTTCTGGATTATTGGAACAATTCTGAGGAGTGTTAGAAGGACAAGTAAAGTCCAAGGACGTTTTATCCGTAGTGGACTTGCATATCTAAACTCCTATTCGAAATGGTTGAGGTGAAGTGGCTCCGCTACTTGCCAAGGCTGTGAATAATTAATTGTGGAAAACCAAGTTTTTTTGAAATGTTGTACCTCATTTTTTTCAGAGGGTAATGCATGGTCCTTGAAGCATGTTATTATTGGCTTCATCCATAATAGGGTATCTTCGACCTACATCACCCTTTCACCTGTAGCTGTAGAGGGTCTAAGGAGAGTTTTATGGGCACTACGGTGAGCAATTCAGAATCTTTACTACTGGCCAATTTTAAAAGAGCATCGACGTGAGCATTCTATGGGCGTGGGATTTGCACCAACTCGAATTTTTCAAAATTTGGGATAAGCTTCATGACCAATTTTAGATAAGCAGCCATGGACTTATCTGTAGCCAAGAAGTTGCCATGAACCTTGCTAACTACTAGTTGGGAGTCACTATTGATCACTAGTCTCTTTGCTTGCATTTTTTTGGCTAACCAAAGGCTAGCTAAGAGAGCCTCGTATTTTGCTGGATTGTTTGTGGCCTGAAAGCCGAACCTCACGGCACAATTAAGTTTATGTCCTTTTGGGCTAACTAGAACCACTCTCTCTCCGGATCCCGTGTCTCCCGAGGAGCCATCAACAAAAAGGTTCCAAGGGGGGTTCAACGGGTTCCATCTTCTCTTCTATTTTTGGAACATGGGTGAACTCTACCACGAAATCAGCTAATCCTTTAACAAAAGCCTTTGGTTTGAACACGATGTCAAACTCGCTAAGCTCCATAGCCCATTTCAACAATATTTCTGAAGCATCGAGCTTATACAAAACTTGCTTGAGAAGGATATTGGTTAGTACGTCTATGGTGTGAGCCTGGAAATAGGGCTACCTCATATTCCTCTATCCACTAAAATTTATTTCCTCCATTCAGAATTTTGAAGAAAATGAGGCATTTATTCATTGCCTTAGAGACAAAGTGGTTCAAAGCAGCCATACGTTCGATGAGGCTCTGTACCTCCTTCGATTTCTGAGGTGACCTCATCTTAATCAAGACCTTGATATTTTCTGAGTTGGCCTCGATACCTCTCTAATTGACCATGTAACCCTGAAATTTTCTAGAAGCAACTCCAAAGGCGCACTTTAAGGGTGGAGCCTCATCCTGTAACTCCTTAATCATATATGCGAAGGGAAAAAGGAATTTGGCGATAGGTTGGCAACAAAGGATAAGATGATGGCTGTGTATCTCGCAGAGGCCGTAAAGCTGCTCCAATACTTCGACAAGTTTGAACTCATTCAAATTCCAAGAGAGGAAAATGAACATGCAGACACTTTGTGAAAGTTAACAAGTTCAAAAGATGAGAACCTATTTAAGACAATCCCAGTAGAACTATTGCTTAGGCCTTCAATTGGCCAAAAAAGGGAGAAAGTCATATGTATCCAAGATAGGGCATCGTGGATGCAGGATATTGTATCTTATCTTATCTGAAGGATGGAATACTTCTAGAGGAACGAATGATGGCCCATAAACTGTGAGAAAGATCTGCAAGATACACATTGCAGGTTGATATCTTATTCAAGGAAAGGTATGCGCTCCCCTGCTTAGGTGTGTAAGCGAGGATGAGGCAATATATATAATGAAGCAAATCCATGAAGGCATATGTGTAAATAATGTTAGCGAACATTCTTTAGCACAAAAACCCCTAAAATAAAAATATTATTGGCCCATCATGACGAAGGATGTAATGAACTTTGCCAGAAAATGTGAAAGATGCAAAACGTTTGCATCCATTCCCAGGAGCCAGAATAAGGGTTGGTAACTAACAGTAGTCCCTGGCCCTTCTCTAAATGGGGAATTGATTTTCCAACATGTGATTTACAATTGTAAACAAGTTGTACCAAATCCTTTGTTCTTACCGAATCACTACAAAGACCGCTACTAGAGAAACTCCTTTCGCCTTAGCATTTGTAATGGAAGCTATGGTACCAATAGAAATCAGTGTCGACTAGGCCATAAAGATAAGATATGACGAGGAACAAAATGAAGAATCTAGAAAAGTAAACTTAGATTTCCTAGAGGAAAGGTGAGATGATTCTTAAGTTAAACTTGCAGTTTATCAGAAAAGGAGGGTTAATTCCCTAAATAGTAACTGAACTTTGCCAAAAGTTCCCAAGAGGTCACCGTACTTCAATTGTTCCCTAAATAGTCACTGAACTTTGCAATAAGTTTCTAGGAGGTCACTGAACTTCGTTAATACCCTAAATAGTCACCGAACTTCAAAACTTCCCTAAATAGTTACTAAACTTTGCAAAAAGTTCCTAGGGAGTTACTGAACTATTGATGTATGGGGTCCCAATTTGCAAAGTTTGGTGACCTCATAGGAATTTTTGGTAAAGTTCAGTGACTATTTATGAAAGTTTTGAAGTTTAGCGACCCCCTAGGAACTATTTGCAAAGTTCAATGACTACTTAGGAAAGTTTTGAAGTTCGACGACCTCCTGAAAACTTTTGGCAAAGTTCAGTGACTATTTAGGAAATTAACTCCAGAAAAGGATGGAAAAGTATTTTTAATGCAAAGGTTCACAAAAAAACCTTCAAAGTAGGGGACTTAGTCCTAAAGAATGTATTTTTCGCTGACATGGGAATGAGTTCCGCTTGTTGGGTCAAAAATAGGAAGGACCATATACAATAATCAAAGTTGTAGGAAAAAGAATATACATGCTCGCGGGAAAGGATGACAAACCCCCTAAACATCCTTGGAATGGCACGTATTTGTGAAGGTTTTATCAGTAAATTGAGTATGCATTCTGTTGAGAAGTCCTTTTGATTTATCCAGATATTAGCAAAAAGATTATATGTTCGTACGTGAAGTCAATAGAGCCGATTGTATATTGAGCAATTCAATAGATAAAAAAAACAATAGGGAATCAAAATGATAAAAGTAAAGCTCAGATTAATGAAGAAAGATTACAAAGTAAGTCACTTCAAGAATGTTTCACAGTTCCGATTTTCCCATTTGATCTCTCTCGGAGTAGGAGATAAGGGGAAGACTGAGAACAAAAGGGAGGAGATAAGGGGAAGACCAAGAACAGAAAGTTGATTCCTTTGCTCAAAGCAGATTCCGTTAAGCATCCAACGGGCACATCACAATATGTGGAACTATTCCGGGTATAATAACTCTTCTCAGATACTTATCCAAAGAAGATGCAAGGAGCTGGAATTGGCCAACATGGACACTTTATAGATGCAGTCATCGCTGCTAAGGAGCCCCTTTGTAGAGCCAAGGATCTTGTTGCCCCCTTCCCAAGTTTTGAGATAGATTTAGGATCGGGAAGATGTGTCTGCAATACATCTGACACATGATGTAGTTGAAATCTTGTATGTTTGCATAAGGTAATGGCAAAAAGACTAAGAGTGATTTTTCAAGAAAATATAAGGTAAACAGAAGCAAGGATGAATAAATGGCAATAATCCAGGGACGGGAAGATGATTCCCCTTCGGGTTCCACAATCAAGAAAGTGCCTAGATATATTTTTATCTTCAAACGGTTAAGAGAAAAAACATGGAATAGCCTTAAATAGCCAGAAACGGTCTACCTGGCCAAAAGCATTAATTGCCACTGTCATAACAATAAAAAGCTTGCAAACCCAAAATACTTTTCAGAGAAAGCCCTAGATTTAACATAAATAATGAAAGAGTACTTTGGGGACTATTTGTTGAACTACAATTTGAGAGCCTAATCATATATGCGAAGGGAAAAGGAATTCAAAGTGATCGCACCAAACCGGCAAACCTCTCCCCCTCCTAAGTTGGCGAAAGGTTGGCAAACAAGTACAATGGGCTAATAAAAAACAAGTGACTCACTTAACTGAATCAGTAATGACGAAGCCAATGAAGAGCTGCCATCTGTCTTCCTCCTTCAAATTACCAGAACACTTCGAGGCTTGAGGGGAAGTCTATGAATATCCCCCTGATTCGAAGATGAAAACATACAATTCAAATAGCCCCCTCTCAGATAGTTATTTCTCTTAATATTCAAGCTTTAGCATCAAAGCTAGGAAGGGAAAGTACTAGTTAGGTGAGAGGATTTGTTGATTATACTTATCGTCATTCAATTGTAATTCATTTGTAATCTGATAACAGTTTTATTGTATTCTATTTTAAGCATTTTTCAATAGAAATTGTTTAATCATATTTGTATCGTCAACAGGTTACATGCGAGTGCGATGAAATGATGAGCAATTTAACTTGACACTATCAAGAAATATCTGACCAAAATTTCAGAATCTTTTGCTGGTCCTTGCGGTGAGAAAGAAAATGGCTGATGCATTGATCTCTGTGTATGTACAGAATAAATGGGCAGTTTTGTTACGAGAATTTCAAACAAATTTAGTTCCTGATATAAAGAAAAGAATTCAGGATGTACAAGCGAAGCTAAATCTGTGGCTCCCTATATTAAAAGAACTAGATGCGAGAAAAAGTGATGAGGAGTCTAGTTTACTTTATAACCTAGAAATAGACACCAGAGACCTTGTTTCTAGACTTCAGAATGTCCATGAAACTTATTTCAACGAGGTCCAACTCAGAAGAGGCAGAAGCATAATTAGAAAATTCATTGATGATTTCAAATCCTTCCGGACGGTTGATTTAGAGGTTAAAGACATTAATTTCCAGATACTGATAATCATTGATAATTTAATTACTGTGTCAGCACTCACTAAGAGAAAAGAAGAAAGACATCACTCAGCAAATGAGAATCCAGAAACTGAGAAACGACAAAAGTTGAGGAAAAGCATCTATGACGACTCTCGAGAAAACCATATTGTTGGGATGGATGAACAAATTACAGATCTAAAATCTGTTCTGCTTGATGGCAAAGACGGAGTTACTTGCATATACGGAAGTGGTGGCACAGGTAAAACCACACTTGCCCTTAAGTTATATGGTGATCCCTTCGTTCAGAACCACTTTTACATTTGTGCTCGGGTGGAAATTGGCCAGAACTTTACACTAAGAAATGTTCTTCGAAGTATTTTAGAACAAATTCCCGAAGGGAAAGAGAGAATAAAGCGCTCAGAGTCCGATCTACGACTTGAAACAGTTGCAGAATATTTTAACAAATATGCGAAAGGTATGAGATACTTGTTTATTTTGGATGACATACGGTCACTGGACGATTGGAAATTCTTGCATGGAATTTTCCCAAATGATCAAAATGGTAGCAAACTAATGTTGACAACTCGGTTAAGCGAAGTAGCTTTATCTGTGGATGGATTTGTTCATAGGATGCGGCCTTTAAGCCAATCTGACTCTTTGGAGTTATTTCAGAAGACAGCATCCTCGGGGGACGGTAAGTTTCTCTTCCACAATATTCATCCAAATCTGAGCCCCCTTATATTCAACATCTGCCTTATCCTCTATTCTAGGCTATTCTTGATAAAAAAATTTATCTTACGTGATGTGAAACCTTCACACCTATTATAGAGTTAACGTTAGTCGACATCTACATTATGAATAAAATGATTGGTGATAGATGACATACTACTAATCCTTGTATATTAGAGAGCATTCATTAATCTATAATACTTCGTATCATATATCCACTTAGTTTAAGAAATGCACTCTTTTTTTATTTATCATACAAAGTTAAAAGATGTCTGAATTGGTCATGTAACAAACAGGACCACCACAAACCCAGAAAATCTATCCAGGAATGAAATGTAGAAAGGAATGAATGAAACCCATAGAATTAGAGAATTATCTGTTAAAGAGATAAAATCCCGGATAAAGATTTTTTTAATAATGAAAAACATTTTCTTATTTCTCTATTATTTGTGAGAAACTCAACAAAGCAGTGTAGTGTGTTGAGAAAGGGAATAAATAAATTCGAAAATAATATGAACAATATGAAAATTATGGATCACACAAGAGCACAAGATTTACGTGATATCCAAATCCAAGAAATTCACGAGCAGATGAGGAGAATTTCAATATACCAAGAAACTAAAATTCTTTTACAAGATTGATACTATCAATCTAAATCTGAGCAATCCTCTAAACTTTCTAATGTATATAATAATGATCTCATTGTTACTTGAGCCTCTGAAAAACCTACACCACATTGAGTATACGTAGGAGCCCGATCTTGGCGTTTTGGTTGAAGTAAAATGCCAGAATCATGATCGAAATCAAATTCGGAGTCTTTTGGTCCGGAAAAGTGGCACCCCAGTGCCACCCGACCGGCACAGTGCTCGGGCCATGGTGCCAATCATCTGGCGCTCCAACGTCGAGCTGGCTATTGTTGCCCTTTTCGTTGGCCGACGCTTAGCACCGCGACCCACTGTGCCCTGTCTCGATTCTAATGCTTCTAAACACTTTTTCATCAATTTTAAAGTTCTTTTTCTAATCAAACTTTCAATCCTTGATGAAATTTGATCACTATCAATCCAAATTTTAAAAAAAAATTATCTAGACTTCTTCTATGAACCAAAATTCCAAATCACATGGAATTTCAGTCGTAACATAACAATCTCCACATTGACACAAATCACATAGCAATGAATTAAGTCTTCACTCTTCAACAAGTCATTCTCTACTTTTTCCACCATGCCCCTTATGAGTATACTTAGTAATTGTAAACAAAATTCAAACCCTGCTTACCAGCAGAACATCCTTGGGTCTAAAACCTGCTAGAATCATCATGTTCACTATCAAATCCAAATGAGTTACCAAACCTACTCGAATTATCTCCACAAGGAATATGATCAACAAGATCAAAAAATAGCTACTGGCAGGTTCTCCAATATCATTGCTCGAATCCCTACGAGCAACCCAATCACAATAAACTCTATCTGAGTTACCATTTATCAAATCATAAGCCGTTGCTGCATCCAAAGTGACCGTCAAACCTTTCAAAACATATAATCAGGATTTTCTCAGCCTCTTTAACACAACTCTGGTACCCTTGCTAACTTTAGGACTTCACCTCCACTGGTATACATGTACCATTTTAAATCAAGAGTACTCAACGAGATAAATTTTTTGTTTAAACTTGGAACATGTCTCACTAAACCAATGTACTGACCGTCCCGTCAAACATTTTGATTCTGACCTCACAAATACCAGTTATTCTACATGATTCATTATTTCACGAAACCCATTGTAACTGTTTCATATGATAAAACCAATATGAGTTAGAACGTATATAAAAAGTGCAAGTCGTATCAAGAATCCAATCCTCGTCAAGTTTGGAGTCACCGTAAAAAATCACCAAAGGATCTTCATCACTGCACTCTTCTTCTTCAAGACTGATATGACCGAAATTTCCTCATTATCCCTTTTGATATGTGGTACCAAACTTATTCATGTTTCACCACTCATATCAATCCTTCTTCATTTGCTCCTTGTTATTGCAATACCAACAAACTTTACCACTGTTTTTATTCTTGACCCTGCCCCTTCCTTGACCACCCGTTTCATCTCACGAACAACAAGACCTTCTGCTAGGGCCTCAGATCCGACGACCAGTTGATTCATCTTCTCCTTAGAATAAAATGCATTATATACTTCGTCAATAGTAAGAGTATCTCTACTATATAAGATGGTATCCCAGAATGTCATATATGAAGCAGGTAATAAACATAACAATATTGACCCTCAATCGTCTTCGTCGTACTTGACCTTCATAATCTCGATATCATTGACGATTACCTTCAACACCGATAAATGATCTTCCAAATATCTTCTTTTCTGTTAAGAGATGAGAATACAAGTGTTGCTTTAAATGCGGTTTGCTGGTTAAACTCTTAGTTGTGCTTAACTACTCTAATTTTAACCATATTGCAATGGCACTTTCTCCTTTATCTCCGAGTCACTGTTGAGGGCATTTTATTATCCTCAATAGAGTATCATTCAAATCCAATTGAGCAAGAATTGATCCCATTTTAATATGTCACAAAGAAATTCTATTGTTGTGATTTAAAAGCCTCAAATTTTATAGTTGTCATCCCTGAAACAATCAATCTTGTTCAAACCTTATTTTAATAACCAATCTGGCCTTCTCATTAACGGCCAAAACCTTGGCTCTGATACAGTTGTTGAGAATCAAACCAAATAAAGACGAGAATAATATGAGTAACAAGAAAATAATGTATCACAAAAGATTTACGTAGAACTTAAATTACGGAAATCCACGAGTAGAAGAGAATTTCAGTATACCAAAAAACTAAAAGTGTTTCACAAGATTGTATACTCTCAATCTAAATCTAAATCTAAACAATTCTCTCGAGTTTTTAATATATATAACAATGTTTTAATTGTTACTTAAGCATCTAAAGAGCCTACACCATCACATATAATATATATAGGAAAGTAGAATGCAGGAATCTCGATCGAAATCAAATTTAGAGTCTTTTTGTCCAGGGTGCTGGCTAATCCGCACCCCAGCGCCATGCTACTGTTGACGTTGGGGAGCATCTCGATTCCATTGCTTCCAAAACACTTTTTCATTCATTTCAAAGCCATTTTCCCAATCAAACTATCAATCCTTGATAAAATTTGATCTCTTATCAATCCGGACTTTCAAATCAAAATTATCTAAGCTTCCTCCATGAACCAAACTTCCAAATCACACGGAATTTGAGTTATAACATAATATAGTGAAATGCAAATTCTCTGTAAGTGGAATTAATTTCCACATCTGCACAAAGCCATAAAACTCCTTCAGTTATCTTGATCTAGTTGTTTGTTTATTTTGATCCAATACATAACAAATCTCCACATTTGGATCAGACATCTCAGATTGAAACCACCTTTATTTCTCAATACCTTGAGCTGTGATTGTCTTGCTTAAATGTAGCCTTACATCAATGTAATTTTTTACATGGATCGCCTGGTTCTTTGCGAGATCAATTGCACTTTGACTCTACACTAGAGTATGGCATTTACTTCTCAACCTTCAATCTTCGTTAACAGTCCTTTGCCTCGAAAAGCTTCTCTTATTGGTTATGTAACAATGATATCTCGGATTCTGTTGTCAAAACGGATACTATATATTGAAGATTAGTTTTCCAGCTTAGAAAGTTCCCATGAGTGAAAATATATCCTATCAATGATCATCATTTGTCTAGATCTACTGCAAAATCTGAATCGAGAGAACTTGCTCGCCGATGCCCTTTGCGCTACACAAACTTTCTGTGTTTCTTTCCAGTACCAAAAGACCCATTTAAGTGCCTTCCGATGGCTTTTCCCAGGGTTGGCCATAAACTGAATTTTTGTCTGGCCTTGAGAAAACCATGGAGTGCATCAGAATTCATGTGCCATTAAATTAAAGAACATGACTCCTATAATACCCTGCTTCTTAAGTATGGGAGACAGTTGATGAGAGTGTGACATGTAGCATCAGGCGAACAAACTTTTAGGTAATTTTGCATTAATTGACATGAATGTAACTCCTCAAAATAGTTCAATTCATTCTCTCAGCCAAACGATTTTGTTGAGGAGCTTTTCTAACCGTCCCAAGAATTCAGAACCCTCATTTTAGAGTTTCGTATGAATGATAATATGATTTAAAAAATTTCTTTGACCTATTGCGGCCAACAGCACGATTTTTGATGAGCAATTCTATATCGACAGAATAAGCTAACTAAGCATTAGAATGATTTCTTAACTGAAATTTTTGAGAAATGAATTAATATTGACAATTTTGTCAATTACTACCAGTCAGAAAAGTTTTTGAAGTAAAGTGGAAAAAATAATTATATCAAATAGAGCTACAACAGAACTGTCTATTTGAAAGTAGAAAAGCATTGAGGATGCTCAATCATGGATTAGAGTCAACATATTTAATGTTGATATTGGTAGCACAACAGGCGTATTATAATTGAGATCTATTCACTTTATTATTGTTATCTTATTCATAGAGTCAATTGCCTTCTCTTGAAGCTAGAATTTTGTTTAAGCTGTTTTTTATTGTATATTAAGAGCTAATGCAGGCAATATAATGGAAATGAGCTGTAATGATATCATTATTTCATAATTAATAGAATTATATTTAGGATTTTCTTAACAATTTTTTTATGACATATACAGAGGAGATAGCGAGCGAAGTATTGCATTTGTGCTTGGGCGTACCATCAGCTATCGTTGCAGTAGGAGAAGTTTTGGCTGCAAAGAATACATTAAGTGAATGGGAGAATGTGCTTCTAGATATAAAGTTATTAATCAGTAGAGACCTACCAGTTGAACAAATCGTATTGCAAAAATCGATTTCAGCTTTAAGTTTTGATGATTTACCATATGACTTGAAACCATGTTTCCTTTATTTGGGCTTGTTCCCAAAGGGTTCGAAGATTGAAGTGGAGCACTTGTATCTTCTATGGATGTCTGAACGCACGATATCACAAGCTGATTGTCAAAATAATGAAACTACGATGGATTTAGCAGAAAGGTATTTGAGCGTTCTGGTACGAAAACAAATGGTTGAGGTCGAAGAAGAAGAAACTCCAACTTTTAGAAAATTCAAGTCTTGTTGGGTTCATAAGAACATGCAAGATCATTGCTTACTGAAGGGAAAAGAATATTTCTTTAAGGTTCTAGATTTTGGGCTCAGAACTCAGAGAAGAGCAGATTCCGATTCCTCCTCGTCGACTAGTAATCCTGCACGTAGAATGGCTTTGCATTTAGATTCCAATTCCTTCTCGACGACTAGTATTGTTGATCAGTTCAGAAATGAAGAAGTTATCCATCTAAGGTCCCTCTTACTCTTGAATCAGCGTGATCATCAGATAAAGTTGGAATGGCCTCGAAGAATGTTTGATCGGAAGAAGTACAGAATGTTGAGGGTTCTAAATTTTGAACGGTTAGACTTTCAAGAGAGAGGTCTACCTAGGGAAATGGCATGGCCAATCTACCTTAGGTATCTGAGTTTCCAAGGATGTATTCTGGGGGTGTTGCCATCATCAATAGGTAAATTGTCATTCTTGGAAATTCTTGATCTACGAGTTTCAAGTCGAATAATCATTCCAAATGTCTTGCGGAAACTAGGAAAACTTGTTTATCTATATCTCCCGTTCATGTTTCAGACGCCCAATAATGAAAAACTGTATTTGGGAAGTTTGAAAGAACTTGAGATACTTGAAAACTTCGACACTGGGATGTGTAATGTTGCTGATCTTTTTGAAATGATGAGTCTAAGACACCTGTCTACGACAGTTGAAGGGATTTTGGGGGATCTTGAGCAGATTATCCGTCGAATGGACATGACTTCAGAGGATACAAGTGTCATATATCCTTCCATTAAGGTCAAAAACTTCGACTGTTATACAGAAGAAAGGCATTCTGTGTTTAGAAAACTACTCAATTGTCAGATTCTTCATACCCTGAATATGGATGGGCATCTAGGACAGCTACCACCACACAATAAAATCACCCAAAGCCTGACTAAGATGGTTTTGATAGGCTCTGAACTTAAGGAAGACCCTATGACAACGTTGGACAAGCTCCCGGAATTGCAGGTACTAGTATTGCAAGACGACGCATTTGTCGGAATTGAAATGACGTGTGTAAAATTTAGTTTCAAGAAGCTCAAACGTTTAGAACTCTTGACTTTGTCTTTCTTGGAGACATGGGTGGTGCAGAAAAAAGCCATGCCTATGCTTTCAATTCTAGCAGTTAAAAACTGCAGGAAATTACAAAGGCTACCGCATGGATTAAGGAAACGAGTTACTTCAGTCACATTTGAAAATGACAATTAGCTATTTCCATAGATGGATTGAAGTAGAAAAGATCAGGACCAGGTAGTTTCTTAACCATCATTTTCTCTCAATCTATATTTTATATCTTGTATTGCATATTTAGGATAATAACAAAATTCGCTGCTTTGCCTGGTCTCCCTTTATCTGTCTCCAATCATTTTGGAAAACAAAATCTGAAGATTGTTTGGACAAACATATACAAACATATTAATAACTTTCGCTTTTTGACTGCTAATACTCTTATATACAAATACAATAATGGAAGTTATTTTTATCGTATAATCCAAATGCTTTTCTAGTTTTCTGCTACATTGGCTTGCATGACAAATAATAGGAAAATTTACTTTCTTCTAATAGCTTCATTGTATATATTCTTGCTGTTTACTCAGAAACTGAATGATACAGGTCAAACATTATTTTGTATTTTTCTTATTTCATCTGTTCTTCAACCCCACCACTGTACAAACCTCAAAATAATGTCAAAATATTTATGAAATTTTTTTAATTCTTGTGAATTTTGATTCCCAGTATTGTGAATGCTTGCAGGAACTTGAGCATTTCTATATGAAGATATAAACTCTTGTTATCTTTCCACAAGAATATAATGTTGCAAAAATTCCGAGAAGGGCGCGTTCCTATTGAACATGGAGATAGGAGAATACCATTTATTCTTGAACCTATTGCTCATTTGTGCTTGTTGGAAAAGGTTATGTACGAATAAAGAGATTGTCTAGATATGTTTTTAAACTAAAGTGTTCATCTTTTAATTTTAAAGTGTCCTTTAGATTGAATAAATGAATGTCTTTTATTGTAAAGACCTTGGTCAATGTTGTGTTATGATTTAAAAGATTTGTGAAATATTGAAATTCGACCCAACTAACACCCAGAGGTGGTGAATAGGTGATTCATGCGGAACTTAAGTTTACCAATATTTAAAATAATAAGTCACAATAAATATTTTTTTCCAGATGAATTCACATGCAAATTTAACATATGCTGAACTACCACAATTTGTAATTTGCATAAAATAAATAACATCAAAGAATAATCACGGAGAAAAACCCCTCGTGGGATCAAAAACTCCAGGAACACTGCTAGTAAAATCCACTAGAAACGAATTGACTTAAAGTACGGTCCAGACTCGACTAACTCCTAGTACTTTCTAACCTACTTCCTGTAATCACCAAGGCCATCTTGGACTGCATGCTCATGCACCAACTCCTGACTTCTGGAATTATCTATCTTTTGCAGATCTCAAAGAACTCCTCGTTCTTCTCCAACCAGAACTCAAATCATCTTCCTTGATCTTCAGCACTTGCTGACAGATATTTAAGAAGTGGGTGGTTTGGTGTTTTGAGAATATGAATTAGATGTTTTCAATGTGTGGTTGATTGATCTCAATGTAGTGAATTGATGTTGGATCTCCAACAAATGAATTATAAGAAGAATATAATGATCAACCACACCTATGGATGAAATATAACTGGGGTATGTATAGTAGAAGGTGTTTGGAGGTTGTTTAGGACTCAAAAAGCTGTTTAAAACGCAATCTATAGCACTCGAGCGAAACACTAGCGTTAAGCGAGTGTCAGGCTTACTGTTTTGGGCACTCGAGCATGATCTTGGCGTTGAGCGAGCATTAATACGACGACTTTATCTCCTTATTCCATACTCGAACCCAAATACTCAAGTGATATTTACTTTCCTCCTCAAACTTGTTTCCTAAAATCAACAACTCAAATACTAAATATAAAAGCATGTGAAACAGTTAAGGAAATGTAGCAATTGAAACATAATTTAATAATTATGCTAGCTAAATTGAGATGCAATATCAATGTTAATCAAAACATTAACAACGACATTAATATCACAAAACATCAAAACTCAAAATAGCTAAACATCAGAAATTACATCCACAAATGGAATGTCTCAAAATGATTTGTAGTACTACAAATACTACGACCTTTTTGTTACAATTGACAAAGGGGCCTATCACATTATCTGACTCCTTATCAAACTCATCGCTATCATCCCAATGTAAACAATAGTGATTGGATAACTCAATGAAACAGGGCTGTTCACCTGCCCACGGTGGGCAGCCTTACAATGCCCACTCGGAGAGAACCCGACGTTGGGTTCTCACATTTGGAGAGAACCCCACGTTGGGTTCTCCTGCCACATCAGCAGGTGAGCAGAATAATTCTGCCCACCGTGGGNACGTTGGGTTCTCCTGCCACATCAACAGGTGAGCAGAATAATTCTGCCCACCGTGGGCAGGTGAACATTCTCGCTCAATGAAAAACTAACTAAAGAATGCATGTCATGCATGAGATGCACGCAAATGAAGACAAATGAGCCAAGAGTGTATAAAAACGATGCAAAACTTAGCAAATGAAATCTAATGATATGAAAGTGTTAATGAGTATAAAGCCAACATGTTTGACCAAAAACCTGTGGAAATAGCATAATTTTTCGAATTTTTCGAATTTTAACCCTTTTTCATGATTTTTTTTTAAAATGTAACAACATGGCTCACATCCAAAAATTATATGATAACTTGAAAAATGTAATTGATCACTTGTACAAGCAAAATCAACAAAAAGTGAACTTTTCACACAAACTGGTTTTAACATACATGGAGTAAATTGTCTAAGTGACCCAATATATGTAATGTGCCACTTCAAACTAGTGAGTAAGATTCAGAACCTTAATTTTGTGAGAAATGACATGTTAAATAAATCACTGAAAATATGAATATATTCCTTACGTTATGAAAGTAAAACCTAGTCATACTAGGACCTGTTTAAGAACGAGCTTTTAGATTTTTTTACTTGAATTTTTCTTGTTTTTTTCTTTTTCTCTCTCCCTTACTATCAGCACATAATTTTTTCAGGATAATTGTAGCAAAAGTCCCAAACATCCGTCATCTCTGACATTTTCAACCTTTGTATGTGAAGCCCTTTTTGTATGGTTTCCATCTATTTTTCCGTCAATTGACCAAAAAAATAAAATTTGATATTTTTTGACCAATTAAGTGGAGGGTAAAATGGTGACTTTATAATATTACTATATAAAATAATTAAAATGCCAAAAAAGGGAAAAGAAAAATAAATAAGGAAAAATTGCAGCAGCGGTCCCTAACCTTTTCAATTTTTGTAGACTTTACCATAACCTTCAATTTGTGTCACACACAGTCCGAAACCTTTCATAAATTCGCACCTGAGGTCCAAATGGATGGAAATCATCAATTTTTCCATTAGTTGACCAAGAAATTTGACTTTGACC
>CAIGRT010017617.1:0-15018 GCA_903798405.1 Fraxinus platypoda
AATGATATACGGTATGGTAAATTTTTTTTTTTCAAAATTTTTTTTTCAAATTTTTTTTTTGACAATGAGAACAAATTTTAGACTCAATAGTAGAAAAAATTATCACTTTAATGGACAAATTTCATAAAAAACGAAGTCAAATGGACACCAAACTTTCAACATTTTCCATGGAAAATTATATCAATCAAACACAATCAATTACAATTCCCAGTAAAACATTTTCTAGGAAAATCAATTCCCTGTAAAACATTTTCTTTCCACCCATTTTCTACCCTTACAATCAAACGGACCCTTAGTTTCCACACGAAAAAGCATTTGCACTTACTCTATTCTACAGTAAGAAACACAACATATGGAGTTTTGGAAACATTTAGTCATAGAGAAAGGAATTGTGATAATGCAGTAGATACAAAAGGACAAACATAAAGGGAATTGAGCATGTATCATTCACGGAAAATGAATACTTAAGATCAGGCGTAAAATACACTCAACCAAAAANGGAGTTTTGGAAACATTTAGTCATAGAGAAAGGAATTGTGATAATGCAGTAGATACAAAAGGACAAACATAAAGGGAATTGAGCATGTATCATTCACGGAAAATGAATACTTAAGATCAGGCGTAAAATACACTCAACCAAAAAGACAAGACATATAATATATATTGGTCTCTTTTCAAGGGGGTGAAGAATCTACGAAATCATTTTATTGATTTTTTTTTATCTCAAAAAAAGAAAAAAAAAACATGTTGAGTATCAAATTCACTAAATACATTATGTAACCATTATACTACTATGATGTAAAAAGCTAGATGAACCATTATACGAAGATACCACGTAGCAATTTCTCCATTATCGCAACAATGGTGTCCCTTCTACAATAATTCCAGTGTCTTAAAGCATCAAGAGGACTGTAATTGCTGGTGGTGGGTGTAGGATAATTGGCTTCGTTGCTGGGGCTTGGTAGGAGATTAGGGCTCATCCTTAGAGGACTCTGCTAGAGATTTAGGGTTCGAGGATTTAAGGGTGGAGGATTTCGATGTCGATGTCGGTGTTGGTGTTGGGGACAATGATTTAGGTGCAGGCATTGGCGAGGATTTTGGGGTGCACAATCAGGAGGTCTTACTTTCGTTCGATGATTCTAGGAAGATGATTTAGGTACAGGTGATGACAATGGAGAGATGCTTGACAAGGAATTGGTAGTCACTGATCCTGTGACGGTGAGGGAAATGAGTGCAAGAACAAACAATAGAGATGGCAGTGAACCAAAATTAAAATTACTGGTGGTGGGAGTTTTGGTCGGATTTATGGATTCTGGTTTGGGGCTTTCTAAGGTTTTGAGGGTTGGGGAGGTTTTGAGCGTTTTAATTGCGGGAGTGAAAGTTTTTATTAGTTTTAGGGGCATTGTTACGCCTCGCCACCGAGACTCAAAGTCAAAGTGTTACGTAATAGTCCATGTGGGCAAAGAATCAACAGAAAAGTCAACAAAGACCCAAGTGACCAAAATGCAAAGAAATTATGCAAACTACCGAAGCTCGTATCGAGGCACTACATTTAGGCTAAAGCACTGCCTAAAGAAACGAAGAAAGTAGTCGAAACTCTCCACTCGGAAGACCAGCTCCGAGGCTCTCAATTCATTTGAGGCTCATAAGCCGAAGCTTTCTCTTACAATATATATAAGTATCTTTTAAAAGTGATTGATGTAACATTTGTAATAAAGAATGTCAGTCTATTGTATAGGGCGACTAACCATTTATCAATGTATTAATTGTATGAATAGACAATGATGTGAAACCTCAACTAAGGAGATGAGGCCATGTAGTTCTGATACAACAGACACCACATCGGTTAAGGTAGCACAAATAGATCTTTTTTGTAACTTAAAAGGGATTGGAAAATTGGAAATTGTAATTCTTAGTCTCAGATCTTGAACTCTCAAATGTGGAATGAACAAGAAATGTTTACAAACACTTTCACGAGCTCTTTCATCTTTCATTATACATACTTGGTAAAGAAATATCCTAATAGACAATCTTACAATTTGCATACGTGATTGTTTTCCATCATTCCACATATTCTTAGTGAGATTTTGGTCAGTGGCTTTGGTTCTCGGTTGATGATCGTTGTTAGCGTGATCACTTCTATTTCACCCGTCGGAATTGAACATCATTGTCTCTCGTCGTAAAGCACCTCCTGCGTTCAAGTAAGCCTACTTTCCTACTGTTTCTCCTGTAGAAACGTGCCGAAATTTGCTTGACGTGACAAGAGTGGGCACAACATCTATTGGTTCATTTTTTGATGTCAACAAACATTATTCTAATTTGTTACTTCTCGAGGGTATTGGATCTAATTACCCCGAAAATATATTCACACCAACCCAAAATCCCATACGTGTTCAACGCGGATTGACACTTTATCAATTATTGGCTCCTTCTTCTCCACCATACAGCATACATCAAAACAGTCAGCAGAGAGAACTGAGATCTGTTCATCCAAACCCCCAAATCATCTGTCTCTGTAACTATAACTGATCATTCAACGTAATTTTTCAGATCCGTTAGTAATTTTTTTGCAATCCCAACAAAAATGTCTTCAATCTTCAACGGCGATGAAACTGCCCCCTTTTTCGGCTTCCTCGGCGCCGCTTCTGCCCTCGTCTTCTCCTGTAATCCTCAGATCGTTCAAATCCACTTACTGTTTTGGTTGTCGATAGTTTCTTGATTGATATGTTTGTTGTGGATCATTTTTACAGGTATGGGTGCGGCGTATGGAACGGCGAAGAGTGGGGTAGGTGTAGCGTCGATGGGAGTGATGAGGCCGGAGCTGGTGATGAAGTCGATCGTGCCAGTGGTTATGGCTGGAGTGTTGGGTATTTATGGGTTGATTATTGCTGTGATTATCAGCACTGGGATTAACCCCAAGGCAAAGGGTTATTATCTGTTCGATGGCTATGCGCATCTCTCTTCAGGCCTCTCTTGTGGCCTTGCTGGCCTCTCAGCTGGAATGGCAATTGGGATCGTTGGCGATGCTGGCGTCAGGTATAATTGAACTATTGATGGATCTTGTCATCTGTAGTGAATATATTCTTAAGTTTTATTGGCTTTTTTTTTTCTGTGATTTGGATGCTTTGAATTATTAAAGATTCCGATGCTAAATCTTTTGGTCAGTGTAGAGGGTAATCTAAAACAGTAGGTGGCTAAGGGCCTAAGGCCATAGAGTAGTGAAGGTCAATCTTGTGGTTGCTGTGTTACTGTGATTGAATTGTTAAACTTAGTTGATTCGCTTTTTTGATGCGATATTATTTACTGATACGTGCAGTGCAAGTCAGGAATGATTCTGAATGCTACTAGTAACCTGATTACTCCTTTTTAAACATCGCTACAATCTTCTATGTGAGATGTTGATCTTCAAGTTTCTTGATGATAGTTATTTGTCGAAAGAAAAGGCAGAACTAAATAAGAATGGTGCCAATGTAAAGCAAAACATTGATTACTTTACATCCTATAGAGTGAAAAATAGACTGAAAAAACATGTAGGAGAGTGAAGAGGGCATAAAAGGAAACAGGATTGGTGGTCAATGATAGTTGGATTTTTTGTCTGGCATGTTGGATTTTCACGAGCATTCAGTTATTTTTAGGTTTTACACTGATTGATATTTGGGCCTTGCTTGAAGTACAGGGAAATTTCCCACAAGGTAAGACACATGGTGGGACTCGTTGCAATTTTTTTTCAAAAAAATACATGTGGGGCCCAGGCCCCTTGTGAGGGGCCTGTAAGTCCCCTGTGAATCTATCCCCTGTACTTGGGGATTTATCCTTGATATTTTGAGCTGTGTTTATCTTGTCATATGATGTTTTGCTGTAACATAATTATGCTCTGTTCTTGTCTAATAGCATGATCCATCAATAATTTGTTATATGGCCTTGGTAGACTAGTATTAGTCCAATTACTGGTTTAAGTGGTAAAAAAAAAGTAGTTAATTTACTATTATTTCATTTCGGAAAGTTGCTTGGCTACTGTTACTCACATTTGAGGTTAGTATTCATTGAATCAAAAACTATTAGAAGTTTTTCCATATCTCAAGTTATAAGTGGCATTTATTCGTTTTTACATGAATAAGAATATAATTTTGATTGTTATACAGTTTTTGCTTAAAATGAAGTCTAAAAATCATAGGTGAAAATGAGTTGAACTCGTGTTCAAAAATACAAATTTAAGATATGTATAATCTTTCATCTCTTTTCAAATAATAGATATATAACTAAAAAAGTAGTAATAGTTGTCATGTACTACATGGAAGGTTATAATCATTATCTCCAATAATTAACAATAATCAATATCTCTAATAATTAACCATAACAAACTATTGAGCTTTATTCTTAATAAATTTGAAAATAGCTTCAGGAATTCTCTTCGGCACTCCTTTTGATTCAAAGTTGCTGCTTGTCAAAGTTCGGAGGAAACCAATTCTTTTGCACAGCTTCTCTTAGTAGCTAATTAATTTTCATTCGCTTGAAGTTATAAAGTATTCCAAGGGTTTGGTAGAGTGTTGATAATGATGAACATTTTTCTCCTGGTTGTGCCTTTGAAAATTGTCGGTGAATCAAATTCTTGGAATGTCACAAAGATGTTCTGGAGTTGTATTAGAATATAAATCATATGGATGCCATGTAGTGCTCCGAAATTTATCCAGAAAACTACGTAGCTTCATTTTCTATGTGGCGTACATGGCCATGGAAGTGGTAACTCTCGTGATTTACCCACTATGACTTATGTCTGTTAAATTATTTCTCGGTAGCTCTCCATGTTTTCACAAATCATTTACTAACCCAAAAAAGGGAAAGGTACGGAAATAATAATATAGTTGATTGTCATTGCTAATCCTAACTTGTTTACTTCTGTTATCGTTTTTCATGAACTCAGAGGCATGCATTGAAATGTATTCATTTATATTTGATATTTGCACTATGCTTCATACTCAGAACCCTTATTTTTGCAGGGCTAATGCACAGCAGCCAAAGCTTTTCGTTGGGATGATCCTCATTCTCATCTTCGCTGAAGCTTTAGCCCTTTATGGTCTAATCGTTGGAATTATTTTGTCTTCACGAGCTGGCCAGTCTAGAGCTGACTGAGGAATTGGCTTTTAAATAGTTCAACTGCAATGTTTAACATTATGGAGAAATTTGATTCTTGGCAGGCTTCGTAAACTCTTTCATACGCGCCCTATTTATCGCCAAGAATGTTATTTATATTTCTCATCGCATTCACGCCACGGTAGCTTCGTGGTGTTTGTAGAATTATTAGTACCTTTTTTTTCCCTGCAGAATAAGAGCTTACATGCATGTGGATGTTGGATTAAGTGAGTTTGCTTTTTATTTTTATTTTTATTTTTTTTGGCAATTATGAACCCTGTAGAAATATATTTATTCGAAACTAGCGTGCACCTATATTTTTTGTTCTTTTTAATCTTATATAATTTATGATTTCATGCTTATATGATATAATGCCCAGTTTTATGTTTTTTTCTAAGTTTGAAATTCTCCAATTGCATGCTTGGTATGCAGCATTCGACAGCAATATACGCACAAAATGAATAAGCTACAAATATATTAAGTACGTTCACAAACTGTAAACTACTATAACATATATGGCCATCTCTTTTACACCATCATATTAGGTCAATGTTCATTCCTATACCAAGAACATAACCTAATTTCCACACAAATCTACACAATGACATAATTTGCTGCTTATGGCCAATGCCTATCATCCTATCCTCATCCCCA
Organism: Fraxinus platypoda; assembly: GCA_903798405.1. NCBI lineage: Eukaryota > Viridiplantae > Streptophyta > Magnoliopsida > Lamiales > Oleaceae > Fraxinus > Fraxinus platypoda. The sequence goes on from CAIGRT010017617.1 coordinate 5,785, forward strand.
ATTTTATTATAACGTTTGTTCTCTATACTGAACGATATTTAGCCCTGTTTGGTGGAAATTAAAATTAAATTTTTAATAAATTTTCATAAAAATTAATTAAATGTGTGGTTGAAAAGTTATAATTTTCATAAATGTGTGGTTAAATTTAATTGTTGATTTATATATATACACGTTAATTTGTTATGATTGATATGGGTATTTGTTATATCAATTATTTTTAATGTAGATTAGAGCTAACTAAGGTTACATTTGGGGTTCTCCCACCACAAACCAGCGGCGAAAACTTGATCATTTGCCGGAACCTTAGTCAACCACCGTCACCACCTAGGTTGTATTACAGAAACACAGCAACCAACTTGGGATTCAAAAACAAGAAAATCATATATATTCATGAGTTTGTATTTTGTAAAGATAATAGTTTTGTGCCAATTACTTCGAGTCGTGCTTGGCGGCATTGTACGTTCTTCAAAACCATTTTTTCTACGTAAACTCCCGAAGTGCATTTGGAACAATAATAATTGGTCAATACCTTGGCCCTAAAGTATGACATTCTTATCGTTGGCCAGTTGGTTTGAGGATGAAAATTTTGTTTCTAATAGTTCAACTAAAGCTCATGTTTGAGTCCTATTTTCGAGAATAGATTTTTTTTAAAAAAGAATATATCATTAATAAGTAAGAAAAGTTTTAAATTTACGTGCAATTTTTTTTTATTTTTTTTTTATGATAAATTATGCTCTAAACTCAATGATAATAAATAAAACAATTTACTTGTATTTTCAATCTAGCATAAGAAAACGAAAACTTTTATTTGGATCATGATAAGTATATTTTACACGCTTATCAATGCTCCTAGTGCATATATTATTTTTGTATGAAAAACCTTCAATTTGAAGATAATTGATGCAAAAAGAATGGAGTTTGAAGTGAGGCTATTGAAGAACTGAAGCTCGTGAACTGGAACAATTTTCGGAATCAAACTCCATGTTGGTCGTTGGTTTGTAGCCAAATGCACCCCCACCACCTCCGTTAAAGTCCGAGTCAATTCGGAATTCAACATTTAATTAAAAAATAATGATATTTAGAATTAATGGTACTAGAGGTGTTAAAGTACTAGTCTAGATATATTTGATAATTTCAATTAAATGAATCATTTAATATTACATTTAAATAAATATATCATTTCATATCATGCAGTTGTCACCTAACCTGATACTTACTACACGTGGTGAATAACATTACTCAAAATTTAAAGCAACTTTGATATTTTCAAGTTACTCATTAAATGATAACAAGTGGTTGACTCTTGTTTGAGCCCTATTTTTAGACAAAAAAAAAAAATGCATTTTTGAATAGTTTTTTGTCGGAAAATTTGTGGTTAAAAAGTAAGAAGAATTTTTTGATTTACGTGTAATATTATTTTATATGAGAATGTATGGTTGAAAATGAGTTTTGAAAAAATAGGGACCAAACATACGAGTATTTCTAGTTCTCTTAATAATTGACGACCATGTTACATATGTTAGAAATTTGGTCCCCAACAAGAACAACTTTGGCCTATCAACCACCTACAATTTATGATGGACATGTCCAATTTTTATGGATCTTCTATTCCAATGTCTGATATAAATAAAATATTTTTTTTTTCAGCCGTTCATCTGATTTGTATGTTGTACACAATCGATGACTGTTGAATTGTGTTTCTTGGTAGTCAAGAACAAAAATAAAAGCTTTTAAAATGGCAATTCAAAATATATGATAACCAGTCAAGAATTAGTTGCTATATATTTGGTAAAGAGAACTGGTGGGTGGTCAACAATATTAACAAATAATAATAATAATAAAATAAAAAGATAAAATCGTGTACAGTTTTATGATGATGGGGTTAGGATTTAACCAGATGGGCTGGCAATTTTCCATCTTTCCTCTGAGTCTGGCAATTGAACAATGACTTTAGACCAAATTGGATTCGACAATGGACCACCTAGGATCAACGTTGACTCTGGTTCCCAATTACTTGTCCTAATAAGGACCAAGTCAATTAGTCACGCCAGCCGTGTTATTCGAGTAAAAAAAAGGATGCCGTGCTCCAAATTGGTCTACTCCATGTGCTCCTTTAGTCTCAAATTTGTCTCATTGTTCACTACTTTATTTTGGTACACTGAACATATTAATCATCAATAAACATGGAGAGTGGAGAGAGACTTCTAATAAAGTATATGATTTTTATTCATATATTTAGAGTCTGTTTGGTAAAAATTCTCATTTTCTACAGTAAATCAATTTTCATTTTCAACCACACATTCTTCAATAAAATAATATTTTCCATCACATCAATACTTTTTTCTTCTTTTTCAACCACACATTTCCCATCATATCACTATTCAAAAATCAATTCTTCCCCCAAAATAAATCAATTCTCATTTTCAACCACACATTCTTCAATAAAATAATATTTTCCATCACATCAATACTTTTTTCTTCTTTTTCAACCACACATTTCCCATCATATCACTATTCAAAAATCAATTCTTCCTCCAAAAATCCCTACCAAACACACTCTTAATCTAGTATATCAAACATACTCGTGTACACCATTTTTCATAATTTCTAGTCACGTGTTTTGCCTCAATTCGCATTTAATTTCATATGTAAATAGGTATCGAATAGAAAAAAAAAAAAAAAAGTTACATAGGAAAACATTTTAAACTCGGTCTCACTTTGGCCCTTATTTTTTATCAAACTCATTTTAAACTACATATTTAATGAGACCCCACAACTTTTATCAGCATTTTAACTAGATATTTCATTTAACTTTTATTCAAATCTGTTAAAATTTAATTTTTATCTACACAAAACAAGGGTTTTATTTATGTACTCGACATAAATTTTGTATTATCTTATTGTTGGATAAACGTATTTACAATAATAGAGTGAGATTAAACTCTAATGGCATGTTAACTGCGCGACATTGAATAGTAATAAATGTTACATTGGAAAAAAAAAATCAAAATTTATTTTTCCAAACTTTATATTGTTCAATATATACAATATAATGTACTAGACCAGTTATAGGTGTATGTTTGGTATGTTTTTGTAAAATTATAAGTTTTGAATTCTGCAAAAATGTGTAGATAAAATGGTTTAAAGTTTGATTAGCTTATAAGTTTTAAAAAGTTACCAAACAAGGTCTGTGAAAGGGCATTATGGTATTTTGAACAACAATCATGCTACATGTATATCATCATGTACATCATGGGCGTGTGACACCCTATGTACCAAATTTTATGTACATGTAGGCTGCGGCATATCCCCAAGTATAATATCGAAAAACAATATGTTGGTGACATTTCCCTTAGAACAATATCCTACGCCAGCCGCTATGTATTGTGGACGTGATAGCCATTTTAGAATTCAGTTCAGAGCAAATTTAGGGTTTTAATTTTTTTATATTAATATTTATGCCGTGTTTTAAGGGTGTCCTTTTTCCACGGATTAAAATCTTTTCCCTGAAGAGGAAAATTAATGAGGCAGGTTACCCTTCCAACACGACATGATATTGTGCTGTCAATTTATGGAGAGAAGTGCTCTACTACAAATAGAAATGAGTGAAAAACTCAATCTTAAAAGATTATTTGTACATCAAAATTTATATAATGAATTAAATAATATTACACGACACTCTATTTTGTCGTCGTTCCAAAGTTGTCATTGCATGCGTGGCTCGATAAAAATACAACGTGTATTTTTTTACACATCATCTCGTGAGATTTTGATGTAACTAAAATGGTATGCTGGACCAAAATAACACTTTTGAAAGGCTTGCAATAAGGGTCTGCTTGATTGGTTTAAATGTCATGGAAAATGTCACATTCGAGAAATTCAAATCTCTACTTTGATTGTTTGATACGAAAGTGAAAATTGAGTTCGGATTTCAAAGTACAATCACTTTACGTTTGTTTTTTTGCCAATTTCATGAAAAATGCATTCCTATGGAGTATTTGAGTTTTTATTTTCCAACTTATATGAAATATGAAAATATTTCCACATTTGCCAATCAAACGGACCCTAAGAGCAATAGGTTGGAAAACTTCATTGTTATTTTTTCCTTTCATGTAAATTATCACTATATCTTTGCAAATTCGTCTCGCTTTATCTTATACTCTGCGTTAAAAACAATAAAGGTTTGTTTGGATTGTGACTCATAAGAATCCTCAAGAGAGTCGTCGATGCAATACAAATAATGATATACAACGCCACCGACTTTGAAAACATAATCCTATGTGATATATAAGTTAAATTAAATGATAAATCTAATTAAACATGATATTGTCTCGTTTAATTGAAACTATGATGAGCGGTCAAATTTTTTTTTTTTTTTTTTTGATAGAATGATGAGCGGTCATTTATGTTGTATTTTAACACCAAAATGCTATATATAGGCTATATATATATAGTATAGCATTACTCGTGCCACAGAGTGCAACACCAAGAATGTGGGTCCCGTAAAAGTGACACGCGGCAACTCGATGTGTTAACCCCTGCCAAATAATCTCACACCTACGAACAAAATTGAATATAGAAGCAAAAAACATTTTTTCTACTATAAACTAAAACCAAAAAAGGATAATAAAAATTCAAATCCAGAAAGTAAATTCGCTGCGGCTGGACCCACTGCCCATTCTTCTTTCCCCTATATTAACGCACTTCCCCCTCCATGCAATTGCAGCAATTTTCGCTTATTTCAATCCGTTTAGCATTTTCTTTGCATATACAGGAGAAATCTCCGCCGCCGTAGGTTTACGTCTATTCTCAGATTTTCATCTTCTTTCGGATTTCGATTTCCAATTTCTTTTTCGATTATTATATTTTGATTCTGCATGGTGGGATTCGTGTTCGAGTTATAGATTTGTGTCCGATTCTGTAAAGCATTCGTTTCAATTTTGTGCTCGTAGCATTTACTTCTTCTGAGGGGTAGGTGTGGGGATTTCAGGGTTGTGTAAGGGTGTGTTTGGTTATTGGTTTGTTGTGAACCAGATCTCTTTTTGCTTCTTTTGAGGGGGTAGCCGGGGCTCCGGCCTCGGCTGGTTTTAAAGCCCCCACCTATACAAAATCGATCTAAAAACGTAGAATTTAAAATATTTATTTTTTGGTTATCATTCTTTGATTCTTCCGGAGCCGTAAAACAGATCGGGGGGAAGATGGCCTTGGCTTGCTGCATAGACGCCGCTGTAGCTTCGCCTCCCGGCTACGCCGTCGCCTGGGATGGCATTGTTCCCACTCCGGAGTCATCCTCTGCCTCCGACGTCTCTCTGTCGACAAACTCCACAATCACCAACGCCTGGTCACCAGCACATTCCTCCATTCTCTACCGGGTCGATGGGTGGGGTGCCCCTTATTTTACTGTCAATTCCTCCGGAAATATCTCCGTCCTCCCCTACGGCGCGGACACTCTTCCCCACCAGGAGATTGACCTCCTCAAGGTCGTGAAGAAGGCCTCTGACCCGAAAGCTTCTGGTGGGCTTGGGCTTCAGTTCCCTCTTATCGTTCGCTTCTCTGACGTTCTAAAAAAACGGCTTGAATCTCTGCAGTCTGCTTTTAATTTTGCTGTTCAATCCCATGCCTATGAGGCTCATTACCAGGGCGTTTATCCTGTGAAATGCAATCAAGACAGGTTCGTGGTTGAGGATATTGTGAAATTCGGGTCGGGCTTCCGCTTTGGTCTGGAAGCCGGATCAAAACCGGAGCTCCTCATGGCCATGAGCTGTCTCTGTAAAGGAAGCTCCGAGGCTCTTCTGGTGTGCAATGGATTTAAAGATGCAGAATACATTTCTCTTGCGCTGGTTGCTAGAAAGCTGCATTTAAACACTGTGATTGTTCTTGAACAAGAAGAAGAGCTGGACATTGTGATTAATGTCAGCCAGCAACTCCGTGTCCGTCCCGTGATTGGTCTCCGTGCCAAGCTGAGGACCAAGCATTCTGGCCATTTTGGGTCCACTTCAGGCGAGAAAGGGAAGTTTGGTTTAACTACCACTCAGATTCTTCGTGTTGTGAAGAAACTTGAACAGCATAGTATGTTGGATTGCCTACAGTTGCTGCATTTCCATATTGGATCCCAGATCCCTTCCACAGCTTTGCTTGCTGATGGAGTACGTGAAGCTTCCCAAATCTACTGTGAATTAATCCGCCTCGGTGCTTGTATGAAAGTCATTGACATTGGCGGTGGTCTTGGAATTGATTATGACGGCTCAAAATCCCAGGATTCTGAAATTTCTGTTGGTTACAGTATTGAAGATTATGCTTATGCTGTTGTTCGGGCTGTAAAATCCGTGTGTGAACGTAATGGCGTGAAGCATCCTGTGATTTGCAGTGAAAGCGGTCGTGCCATTGTGTCTCACCACTCAGTTTTGGTGTTCGAAGCTGTTTCTGCGAGTTCCTATGCATCTTCTGAAATGCCTTCTTTTGGACTTCAGTACTTGTTGGAGCAACTCACTGAGGATGCCCTTGCTGATTACCGAAATTTATCTGCTGCTGCAATTCGCCACGAGTATGATACCTGTTCGGTTTATGCAGAGCAGCTGAAGCAGAGGTGTGTTCAACAATTCAAAGAAGGGTCTTTGGGGATGGAACATCTTGCTGCAGTTGATGAACTTTGCGAAATGATATCGAAGGCAATTGGGGTTTCCGATAATGTCCATACTTACCATGTCAATTTATCAGTTTTTACCTCAATTCCTGACTTTTGGGGAATTGGTCAGCTGTTTCCCATTATTCCAATCCACAGGCTTGACGAGAGGCCTGCAATGAGGGGGATTTTGTCTGACTTAACTTGCGACAGTGATGGGAAGATTGATAAGTTCATTGGAGGAGAATCTAGCTTGCCTTTACATGAATTGGAAGGCAATGGAAGTGTTAATGATAATGGTGGGAAGTACTATTTGGGGATGTTTTTAGGTGGGGCTTATGAGGAGGCACTCGGGGGAGTTCACAACCTGTTTGGTGGCCCAAGCGTCATAAGGGTGATGCAGAGGGATGGCCCTCACAGATTTGCTGTGACAAGTGCCATCCCTGGCCCATCCTGCGGGGATGTGCTCCGGGTGATGCAGCATGAGCCTGAGGTCATGTTTGAAACCCTCAAGCACCGTGCAGAGGAATTTGCTGACAATGGTGAAGCTCATGGCAGCATGTCACTTGCCAGTGGCCTGACCCGGTCCTTCAATAATATGCCTTATCTGGTTGGCTCAGCCTCTTGCAGCTTGACTGCTGCCAATGGTAATAATGGTTACTTCTATTGCAATGAGGATATTTTTTCTTCGGCAGCTGATACTGTGGCTGCTGAGGATGAGCAGTGGTCTTACTGCGGTGCTTGAGTTTTTATGGAAGTTATGTAGCATCTCCAGTGGTTTCTAGTTTGTCGTTTGAGGCCGTCTGTTTTTAATCTTTGATTCGAACTGTTAATTATCCATTTTAGTTTGCCATGAACAAGATATAAGAAGCATAGCTGAGAGTTGCATTCTGCAGAGGGGTGGGGACGTTACCGAATCTGTCTGATTCTTTTTGATACCAACTCCCCCTGCTTTTGTGTAATGTTTATCAATGTCTAGTTTTTAGATCTTTCTTATAAACTCTTGATTGCTGTTTAATCTTTTTTGATTTTGTTCTTTATTTCTTTGTCCATTTTATTCAATTTTGTGAGGTAGCTTGTTTGAGTGAATGTAAAGGTATCAACTTGGGCAGCCAGTTGAATTGGCAGTGATGACTGATTGTTAGCCCTTATAAATTGATTGCTCTCTCTTTAGCCTTTATACAGTTGAGACCTATGTAGGGCCTTCTAAAATTAGTTTTGATTCTGATTATGTTCTTTTGTGCAAGAAACCAATCAAAATAAAGGTCAGATCTGCTACTTATATCATGCTATAAGATTCCATATTATCTTTATCATTGTCAGCAGCGTTTGGTGGTTTTTCTATCCTGTCTTTTGTGGAACAGCATCCTTGCTTTTGGTACAAAAAGACACGACCTTTAAATTGTGAGTGTAGGGGCCAATTTCTTCAGAGATACCCCTGCAATGCCAAAATGTGATCTGTTGCAAACTCACCTGTACAACATTATCTTGTTTTAACTTATGTGTAAAGATTTTGAAATACAAGTTTTACTTTCAGAAAATTTGCTGCCAATCTAATGCTATAAATGGGGATAACCATTTGAGCTTGTCCTGTATACTCATTTTTGTCAATATTAGCTTGGTTATACTTGAAAGGACCTAAGCTATAGAGCATATGATACATTGTCTAGTGCTCAAACTGCTATCCAAATGACAAAGCAATTTCCGTACTCGGATATCAACCATGGACCATGTTAACACTTCTGTTTTCTCACCTTTGTGACTTGGTACATAATTTTCATCAAAGAGGCGTGGAATTTTTTATTACTTTAACTAGTACTAATTGATGAGGGACCATTGAGTTAATTTTGATTTGCTTCTTTCTCATTTTTGGCATTTTTACATTTTTTTCGTGCCCAGCTGTCTGGTAGACCATCTTTTAGTTTCTTTGTCTATTGATTTCATCTTATGTATAGTTCTTGAAAAGATAACTGTGAGAGATGGGGAAGGTTGTCAAATTGCCCAGTGTAAAGTATAATTAGCTAGTGTTTTGAAGTAAAACTGTGATCAGACAGACATGGACAAAGAAACCTGCTTGTTCACAAGATTGATGAAAAAGTTAATTTATTGCATGATTGTGACCCGGACAAGTTTGCAAATCCCATGTTTATCTGGTTGAGCAGAGCATTTATGATTTTTCTATCAATTTTTTTCTGAACTGGTTACTCTTATTGAGTGTTGCTTGTAACGATTCGTGAGATCTTGTGAAGACAATTGGTGATTTCATCGCATATTTTGGAACTAGATTGATTGTCTCTATGTTTGTACTCCGAGAGCTAGACTCTCGCAGGCTTCGAGCTGCGGTTTGTGGGCTTATCCTATTGAAACCAAATGCAGTGGCTAAGAACTCAAGTAATTTGATGACTGTAGATGATGGTGTAGATGACTTTTGTGATTTGAGAATTTGGGGGAACAAACAGTAACCAGATGACCCTTATACTGCTTAGAATTGCTCTCAGGTGTCCGCGTGTTAAATAATATTTGAATCAGTTAATTAGTTGGAAAATGCTAGATGTACTCCATGTATTACTACATGGAGTACATCTTGGACAAGTGGCCACCTCCTATTGGAG
>CAIGRT010017628.1:0-12012 GCA_903798405.1 Fraxinus platypoda
AGATTTTTCCCCGTATTTACACCCGAGACTAACACGAATTCCTGCGAACCGTTGCTCAGTGCATATACTGGCACTCCAGCCAGCCTCTCCTCGATGGCATCTGCAGTCATAGCATAATTTTTACTTGTGGTACCACTAGAATTCTTATTACTGTTAGGAGAAAAGAAGCCGGTGCTGTTTACACCATTATTGTGGTTCGAAATTCTGGCCCAAGGAGGGGATTTAATAGGAGGCGGAGTAGGAAGGTTTTCGAGGAAATTGGAGACATGGGTTTGAAGGGAAGTGAAGGCTTGGTGAAGAAGGTGGTGCGGCGGTGGCGGAGGAGAAGTTGCAGCTTGTTTGGGTTTGAAGAAATTCATGGTTTCACTTCAGTTGGGGAAGGAAATCCAGCCAAGGGCTTATGGGTTTTGGGTTTGGCTGACGGCTTTCCCTTTTTTTTCAGGAAAGTTCCATTTTCACCCATTTTCACCTAAGCTTAGCTTTGGGTGGAAAGGAAATGAATTTCAAGAAAAGTAATTGATTAGAAATTATTTTTTAGAAAATTGTTAAAGTGTGTTTGATTGGTATAATTTTCTATCCGAAAAATTTTAAAATTTTGTGTTCGTTTGACTTTATTTTACATGAAAATTATCCATTAAAGTAATAATTTTTTCCACAATTGATTATAAAAGTTATCAAAATTTAATGTTCGTTTGATTTTGTTTTACGTGAAAATTGTCTATTAAAGTGAATTTTTTTTTTTACAGTTGGTTATGAAATTTGTTTCCATTGGCAAAACATAAATAAATAAATAAATAAAATAAAAAGATGGAATTCCCTTTTCCCACCAAAAAGGTGGGAAAAAGAATTCCCAAAAAACAAAGAATTGAGGTGCGTTAGACTGATGGAAGGAAAACATGTTACCTGAAAAAAGTGGTCATCAAACAAGCTAAATAAGTGGAAATGTAAGTCATTTTTCATTTTCCATGGAAAATATAAGACATCAAAAAGGGCCTAAGATTTTTCCTCACGGGACATCTCAGAAATACCTAAATGTTCGATAAATTAATAATTTCATTTAAATAATAAAATTCCTAGTTTCGACTTGGGTCATTGTACTAAACTAATAACTCCACTAAATACAGAAGATAATAATTTTTTGATATCATTTAAAGTCCAACGAATATATAAAATAATAATTGTTTAAATTTATAAAAGTTCGTATTAATACAAATAATAATAAAATTTTAATTTGACTTATGTTTTTCAATTCACCTATTTTTAAAAATACGTATCTAAAGTTTTTTACTTTTCTTTGCACCCAAACCAAACTCAGCTTTATCCCTAATTTTTTGCAATATTTATTTATTTATTTATTTATTTCGTACAAAATAATTATATAAGATGATAAATGCTTGGAAGGCCTATTTTGAGGAAATAATTGGTAAAACATCTGGATCATAATCAGTATTGATATATGTATTGAGTATTTTTGAATAATATCTTCATCGGTACGAGATTTCACCACCGCTTCATTTTCACTAGAATAATTTTAAATGTGCTCGATATCCATCACATTTCTATAGTATAGACCAAAAATAGTTTCATGCAATTTATCGATTCTTTCATTTTCACTAACTTCTGATTCAACATTAATATCTTTATTTAAGCAAATCTTGCAATGTCGAAAACAATTTGCAATTTCTGTTGTTTCCACATCATTGTTTCAAGCCGCGTTAATAAAATTGATAGCATTCATCATCTTGTCAACCCAAATAAACAAAGAATTAAACTTCAAGTACAGGAAAATAATTTACAGAAGTTTAACAGAATACTCACAAAGCATGGGGCCCATGTGTATTAAATAAAAAAAAAGAATTCTCACCCACCCACCCCACATGTGAGAAGGTTTTGAATTCATGTACTTCTTCTGGCATATATTTCCTGTACTTGTAGCATCATTCATAAACAGACTCTTAAAAAAGTAAACCAATCATCCTTGTGACGACTTTCATATTTGTTCGATGATAACAATTAAGATTATTCTTATTCACATTTTTAAAACATTTAGTGATTAGCAAATTTACCAATAATCCAAAAGGGTGCTTCGTTGAATAGTCACCATTGCCAAAAAATAAAATAAATCAAATAAAATAAATCAACAATTAATACTCTATAAATTAATAAATATTCATTTATCGATAAATTAATAACCCCTCTAGAATAATAATTTTTGTTAATTCTAACATTATTATTTTATAGAGGTTTTACTGTACCCTCGCCTTTCCTTCTATCAATTCCACTCCGCACAGAGAAAAACTTTGGTGAGATAGTAATATTATGAGGTCAATTTTTATTTAACAAAAGTGATTTTCGTAATTATGAGAAGCAGATTAAAGGCAATTTCAATCGTAAAAATCAGATTGTGATTGAACAATACAAATGTCGTGCTATTAGCAAAAACAACAGTGTGCTACACCATAGGTAGCAAACTTCAGTAGCTGAACAATCTGACTCAATAGTATATAGGATACATGAAATCCAGTATGCATCAACAAGAATCACCTTATAAGATAGAGCTCAACCGAAATTCTAAAATTCTAAGATAGAGCAGGGCACTGGTTCAGGGTCCCATGGTCCATGCGGACTGGACCAGAGAGACAATATTATTTGAGCAAAGAAAGTGAAAGCCTAGAAAAACAACATTCTTAAATCTCAAAAATTGAATACATACAGTAAACTGTAAACTATGTAATCCTCTCTTGGTACTGACAAAAATTAAGGCAACAAAAGACTATCAATATCTTCCTAACCTGTCTGTCCACCAAAAAATGTCTTTAATTTACAACTCCACCCTTATAACAATGCCACTCTAAACAATAATTCTCCAACTCCTTTTCTGTTCAAAAAAGGGAACACCTCTTCTCACATGCCCCTCGAAAGAACTGTTCTCCTTGTTTCCAATAGTGATGGCTCTGGACTTCTCATTCTCACAGTTGATGTGTAGAAGGTAAAACTGGCAGAGAATGGCAAGAAGGTAACGTGAGATAAAGAAACCTTGAATTAGGATTTCCACAAAATCGAGAAATTGACCATAGGAATCCCAACTCTTTCACGTTCTTAAGAAGCTTGGACAGCCAGCTGCTGAAGATGATCAATGAACACTTGTAGACTCACATCATCGGTGAATATCACATCTGAGCCAGCTGCCATTTCGTGTGCATTGCTGTATGTCGCAGATGGATTCAACTTCGCCAACAGGAATCTCGCCTGCTCAAAACAGGTCCAAGGATTAAAATAAAGACATGACGTAGCCAGTTTTGATGTAGCTGTATGTAAGTTTTTGAAGAAAATTATAATCGGGCAATACAACATCATCATAAGGAAAACCAGTTTCTATCTTAAGGCAACAAGGTTTCATTCTCAAACAGAAGTCATTTCAGCCCTGCCAGAAATGCACAGAGGGGGTTGGAGGAACATGCACACAACAATATTTGTCATTTTTAAGAATCGGAACAGGTAAATGCGCATCATTAAGCAAAGATGAAGATTCAACAGTTAGCTCACTCCTATATTTACACACAAACACACAGAATACGCACCAAACTAAGATGAAGACAGAAAGGTGACCTGGGAGCCATGCTGATCACAGACCACCAGTCTTGGGACTGGAAACCGGTCACGAATAATCAATTCAGCATCATCATGTGGAGCTTGTAATAAATGCGCAAAAGCCTATGAAGACAAGGGAAAAATAGGTTTATTAGATGGAAGACTTCTCATACACGAGAAAAAAAAAATATTACCACGTCTACAGCAAAATTGAAACTGAAATACTGAAATTCCCTGAATTTATTTTTTACAATAAGCGCAATCAACTTCAAAATAAAAATTACCAAGTTTTCAAGAATGGATTTGATGGTTAGGTAGAAACTAAAGATTTAAAGAAAATATATATATAATACTGCTGATGCAGCAGACACATAAAAGACTTCCTCCTCTTAAAATATCTAAATTTACAAATACATATATTACTTTGAAATGTAAACTCAAAATATCGAACAAGTTTAACAAGGCACACCTGATGTTCCGGCTGATTCTGATAACCCATGTTTCTCCATTGAGCAATTGTCGTACCATGGAAAATAACTACACTGAAATATGAATCAAGCAATAGGATACGGTCAGCTCCAATGGATGACACGTCCAGTAAAGCTGGTGCAGGTAGTGAATTGAATGAATATGATATTAACGATGGTTGAATCATGACAGCAGCATTGCTTATAATCTCCCTATTCAATAAAATGCGGAAATAGGCCGTCTCATCGGGACTATTATTGAACACCTGTGAGAGAGAGTTCGTAAAGTTTGAATGTCATATACATAAAACTAAAAGAAAATACAGTTTCAAGCAAATATCACCTGTACAAATTGTGATCTCCGCAGATTGAACATGAACTGAGGGAACAGCGAAAAACAGGGATTTAACGTAAATGAGGACGGATCGTCCTTTCGATAGTCACCAAATTTGGAACATAGACGAATCAGATTTCGGTCTAACCACCTTGTGGCGTCAAATCCTTCCTGACAATATAGAATTAACCATCAGAGTACTGCCTACTAGAGTAATGGAATCCAGAGAAATGTACCTCACTTAGGTGATACAAGTTATATATTCTTCCAATCATATCCTACCAATTAAGTTCAATGTAGCAAGTTGGTGTGCCAAGTAATCAGGATGACACCCACTAAAACTTTAGCTATCTTCTCACTCATCGCATGCTAACTTTATATACTCCAATCTTGACATTTTTCCTATCACTTAATTTCATTATGTATAACGTGAGGGATCCATTTGGGAGATAAGGTAGGTCGTGTGACTGAGCAGATAATGGAGGACTTTCTGGGTGGTCCTATACCTAATATACATTCTGGTAGGCTGCACTTTGTAGTTGATGCCTAGTTTTTCCCTTCCACAATAAAAAAGTACCCTCAGAGAAAGCACCAAAATGTGAGTGCAAGCCATATGTATCAGAAGTAAGCCAACTATCTATCTATCCTAAATACAAGTCCCCAAGTACATCAGCCAACAACATCTAAGAGTTGGGACATACTCCATATGAACAAACAAGTTTTTTAGTAGACGAATGAAGAAAAAAGAATTAATTGATTTCAGTTTAGATCTTGTTATCTCCTTCCTTGTTGAATGCTTTCATGCATTTATCGCTGAAGTCAGCACAAACATGACGAGACTCTTCTATTCTCCTTACAAGGTTCAGACCAGGAAAAAGTTTTTCATCACCTACTGTTCCAAAATCTCATCGCAAAGGGGCATAAAAATTCCAGATGCAGAGAAGACTGAACCCAAAACTAAGTGCTTGGGGAAGAAATAACATGGAGTAGAAATTTATGCACTGCACAGATCTACACTGGAGAACAAGGTGTGCGCGCGTGCGTGCACATGCGTGATGGTATGCTTACAACAGTCCTACTAAATTATAGAAGTACCTCCATCTCCATTTTATAGGAAGCTAATCTAGCCATGACTACAGCAGCAACCTCTTGATCAAACCCTCTCACTAAGTCCTGCAAACACAAAATTCAAATCAGAATTGACCTGTTGATCAATGCTGTTCTCATAACATTTGGAGGAGCACACTCGCCAAGAAGCTTTTTAAGCTTTAAGTGTAAAAAGACCCTGAATATTTTCAGAATGTACCATGTGTGAGTATATGGAATGCCAATCTTTTGAAGGACAAAGAAAAGCAATCGTCAACTCCGGAATATTCGAAAGTTATAATCTATACTTACAGAGAATACTGAATAAAATTTGAAATTTGCTAAAGTCCAATATTGTTTTTGGAAATCACATCAAAAAGAAAAATACATAAACGGATTAATTGAAGATGTCTCTCTTACCCATAATATCAAGCTGACTTATCTGTTTAACTACGAGTCCACATTATATTTCTGATCTTACTTTCTACTATGATGGGAAAGACACCGAAGTAAATTTATTAAAAGACCAATGGATATTAATCAAATACATAGTTAAATCTGAAAAACAAAAAGTTTAATACTTAATCATTTTCAGTTTACATAAGATTCCTCTCTCCTTTCCACCTGACTTACATGCATAACACACTATAGAGTAACCATCGGATTAGGATATTATTAACATCATAAATATCGTGAGAATTTTACCATCAAAAGAAGTGTCTCGATCATCCCATCTAGGCCAGAAAAGAAATATAGGACAATTTCTAAAAATTTCTATAACTCTTTTGGTGCAACATATAGAGCAAGTTTGGGTGGGCATGTTTAAAAAAGAAAAAAAGCTTTTTATAAGGGTGTGTTTGATAGGGAGCCAATTCCATGGAAAATGGAATTTGTTTTCCATTTTCCCACTTTTCTTTGTTTGATAGGTTTTTTTTTCTAGGCAAAAGATTTTTCCACTTTTCCTCACACACTCACATCTTCTAACTTTTCTTTGAAATCATTTTCCCATCACTTTGGAGGGAAAATGGTTTTCCAGGTTTTTTTTTTTTTTGGGAAAAAATTCTAGATACAATGGTAAAAAAATTTATCCCTTTTATTGACAATTTTCATGCAAAACAAAGTTAAACGAATGATATTCGATATAGTAAAATTTTTTTTGTAATTTTCTTTAATTTTTTGGCAATTGGAACAAATTCTAGACCTAATGGTAGAAAAAATTATCACTTTAATGGAAAAATTTCATAAAAACAAAGTCAAACGGACACCAAACTTTCAACATTTTTCGGATAGAAAATTATACCAATCAAACACAATTAATTACAATTCTCAGTAAAACAATTTCTAGGCAATTCAATTCCCTGGTTCTTTCTACCCATTTTCCACCTTTGCAATCAAACGAACCCTAAGTAAAATAAGTTAAGTTATGCGTGTTTGGATATGTTGTCTTATAAGTATATTAAGCACATTTATGTTTGGCAATCTACTTACTAATAAGCAAAATCAATATGACGAATTGCTGAAATGCCTTTAATGTTGAGTAATGATTTTTTAATATGGTGGAAAAAATGCAATTTCTAAAAAAGGGTAAGGGTAAAAAGGTATTTACTTGGTCAAACCCAAAAAATAAGCAAAATAAGTCCGAGAGTTGGTGTTTCTTTTTTTTTGCCCCTAAAATAAGTTGGCTTAATTTTTAGTCCTTCATGTTTGTGTTTTGAGAGCTTATAAGCATGTTTGAACAGTTCTTTTTTTTTTTAATTAAAAAAAAATGTCCATCCAGACATGCTCATAATAATTAATTCAAGCATGTAAAATAACTAGAGAAAAAAGGATGAGGAGAAAAATGGCTCTAAAAGGGACAGTGTGGGAAAGGGAGAAATTCTCTACATCTCTTGGAACAGGGAAGTTCCGAAATTTGGGCAAAAACAAGGAATCTCACACCACACAACAAATAAAGACAACTATCATCTTACCTCCGTGCCAACAGCACCATCAACCCATCCTCTAGTAACGGTTGTGGCTCTCAGCCTTGTTTGGCCATCCGGGCTCTGATAACTGTATTTATATCATGAAGAACAAATTAAAATTAAATTAGACCACCAGCATTTCCACTCCAATTTACGAAGGTTATGCGAATTAACTAGTACAAGTAAATAATATATAGAATGTGAACAGATTGTCATGACCAAAATGAGTAGCCATGCACATCATCCAATTCAGGAGTCATGACAAACTAAACAGAGACCCAGCAAATGAAGAGTATCCGAGTTGAAAAGTGGGTACAATCAATTTCAAGAAGCGAAGTCTCAGAGAGATTCTCCACACACCTTGTAATAAACTGTATGTATAATTGAGGATTCGTGCCTGAAGGATCTGATTTTTCATTAGAAGAAATATCAAAAAACACAGTCATCGAAGTGTTTCTGTCGAGGCCACACATTTTCCAAGCTGTAGTATTGCCCTGTCCGATAACAGTGTTGGCAACAGCAGGTCCTTTCTGCAAGGATCTCATGGATCATTGTCAAGCTAGATAATAGTTGTCATACAGAAATAGATCCTAGAGTTTGAAAGGATGTGGCTGCTAATCTCAGCTACTATTATTACACGCCTTGTACTGCACAAAAATACTGAACGAACTTACCTTCTCCAAGGATGTGCATGAACCAATGATCCCTTGAATCTTAATATCCTTTGAACAGTTGATCTCAAGTGTGCCACTGACAGCAATAAAATTTAGTAAGTTTTTCTTTTCCAATAATTTCCTCTTAAGAAACAACTGCAACATATGTAGACGAAAGGAATATCACAAAAACATGGAGTGCGGAAAGAAACTGAAGTATTCACATCAGTAGAGATGCTGAATATGCAGAAGGTTGCTCAGTGGTAATCTCATAGTAAATTAGAAGTTCAAAAAAGTTCGATACTAAAAATCTGACCCCAGTTGGCATTATGCCAGCATAAGGGAAGTGCAGAGAAAGACAAAACAAGATCACCAACATTCATTACAATTTCTGCATAAGGGCAGATTGATTAAAGACTCTGTATTTACCCCTCCCTCCATATGCTATCATAGATAAACATCAGTATTTCACAGCAGCCTCGTGAGAGAAGAAATTAGTAGTTACAAAAAGGAAAACAGAGGTTTCCACATTCAATGTCCAGCAACTTACTTGAATGAAAGCCCAAGAGACTGTTCCCCATCTTCAAAAATGTGCTTGAACGATTCCTTGAAGACAGAGTGGCCAAAACTTTCAGCTAGAACAACCAGTCCGCCAGTTCTTTCAATGGCAACCTTCATCTCAGCAATCCCAACCTGAAAACTTATAATGTAAGTGAGCAGGATAAATGACAAGGCGGTATATGAAACCCAGCAAAGAATCGGTCAGTTTTTTATGCCTTTATAAAATCCTAACATGGCAGCCCAAAAACTGTATGCAGAACATGAAAGCAAAATATTACAGTACAGAAGCCAATAAAACCCTTCTATTTTACATTTATTATATCATATTTTTTAAGCTGGATATTATGTCTCCACATGCCCAAAGATATGGCCCTTCACGTGCCACATATACAGATCAGCCAAGTATATGCACAGTAAGAAAACAAAGTGCAATTATAGACCTTTTACTAAATTTCAGCACTTCGTGTTTTAACCAAATACAATATAAAATAAGTGTGTCTACACATAAATACATAAAATATACAGGGGTATGCACAATTTCATGAACAAAAAATATACATGTAAAATACATCCAAAAAGATTCTGAAGTTAAAATTTCATATTCATAATTTTCCCTCCTAGTTCAAAAAACTTTGAACCCAGTTGAAAATGCAGGTAACAGAAAGGTCCAGAAAAAGCAAATACACTCAACTAAACTCAACAAAGCTTTATCCCATACTCGTGTGGGATGAAAAGCAAATATATAGCCTTATTCTTCTTCCAGTTTTGATGAAGCATAAAACTTCAGCATTAAACCAACCAGGGAATGCAAATATAACTATTTGACCTAAGCATTACAAACCTGATCAAGTGCAGAGGCAAAGACATCCAAAACATGACCCTGACTGACTAGCTGTTTTCCAAGGTCCTCATAGAAATGTACTGATTTTTTGAAAAATGGTGCTGCGTCCTTGTCAAGATCCTTATGGGATCGAACTGGATCGGACAAGTCTTTGGAAACAATCTGTAAGCAAAGATACCAGCTGTTAAATAGTTCAGATCAAATCGAACAGGTAAAACAGTCATGACAAATGGACCAGATGACAGCAGTGGAAAATGTGCTTAAGTCAATAGAGTCAGTTACTTTAATAGCTCAACTTTAAAAGGAAAAAAAAGGATACCACAAGCCCAGAACAGCCTTTTCTAATGAGAAAATAGGTGGAAAGAGCAAATAGTTGAAGTATCGAATCCCACAGCAATAGCTGTGCACATTTAGAAATTCACCAAAATGATCACACAATTATGGTAAGGCATGTTCAGTACTGTCTGCTACCCAATAAGTGAATAGCCTAGTTTAAATTAATGGTTAAATTTACAGCATGTGATCTGAAAGATTTATCCAATTATGAAATTCTCGGATTAACGAGATAACTTAAAACCTTTATTGTGTCATTTTCCTTTTTATATGCATTATCACATCAGTATAATTTATTATTATTTTTAAATAATATTAGCAACTTAACACTCTTCTTTCCATCAATTCTTGTAAGGTTAAAAAAAACTGTGCATAATCATCAAATAGTACCAATTTGATGCAACAACTATGAAAATAAAATAATAATATCCAAAATACATTGCATTCTACCAAAATTGTTATATGGAATCTGGATGTAATAATCTAACCCCACTGCATCAAGCCACAAGATAATAATGAAAGATGAGAGAAAATCGCAAAAGAAAAGATACAAACCAACCAACTAAATTGTTTCTTGATGGCCAAAAATTGCATCACATAATTAAAAGAAAACGAATTACGATATAGCTGAATGATAACAACAGTAGAGTAGCAGGAAAGTTTAAGGATTTACCGATCCAGGACCTTCTGTGCATGGACCACCTACTAATGCAATAATTCGTGCACCAGTTCCTACCATAGACGCCCCTAGCAACCCCGCTGCAACACTCAATGCAACTCCTGTACACCTTAATGGCCTTTTCCCTGGTGCCACTGGCCATTGATCTGTTCCCAGCTCATCCAACAGCTAAATCGTACGCAAACAAACAAAATAAACAAATTAATTATAGAACACCCAACTTTCAATAAGCCTCTAAATAAACAAATTCCTCCACTCCAATGTATATTTTCCAGCCAAGAATCAAAATTCATCCAAAAATAGTAGAATGTCGATGCATATTCAACCACACTCCGAGTCAAAGGCCAAACACCCAAATAAAAAACACCTTTTAAACTACAACTAAGGAATTAATTACCGAATTGAGTGTATACTCGCACTCAGATGCTGGCAACAGAAACCGGTTAATCCCAGAATTAGGAGCCCCGCCCAGAGGATTTAGGCCGTCACCACCCTTCTGAATACCAGGCCCAACTCGTCTACCGGCCGCCCCTAGGCCCAACTGCTCCAAGACCTGATCTTTCGACAACTCTTTGGATCCCCTGAACACATAAACCTTGGACATCTCTGAAAACCCCAACTCGTGCACCTGTACCTGCGTACCATAGGAAACAAATCCAACCATCGCATTGTCCGGCAGCATTCCAATCGCACGCTTCAAGGCAGATTTTGCAAAATCCAGCTCCTCCTCGAGCAAACATGTATCCAAAACAAACAGATAAATGGGACAGACTGTCGAGGACGTGTTGAAATTCTGTTGGTTTTGGGGATAACTGGGAATGGTGTATTCAATTGAAGGGAAATTCGGGTACAATTCTGCAGGTAAATTGGTCTGCGAAATGGATTGATAATGCTGCGGAAAATGGTTGCGCTGGTAGCAAAAAGGACACATCCATATAAGGGCAGTGAAATCAACGCGGCAATAGGGGCTGAGGACGGCGGAGCAGGTCTTGCAGCGCAGTGGAGGGTACGGGAGGACTTGGAGGTCGACATGGGGACGGATCGGCTGGATCGATGCAGCAATTGGGATCACGCACTTGGATGCCTCCACCTTGGTCCGTGGCCAGTTGTTCCACGTCATTCGAACGCCTTCAATGCCCTCAAGATCCGCCTCAGGTAGCCTTGACGCCGCCATTGATGAATGAATTGAAATCAAATTGTGTTTTTTAGTTTTGAATTTGTTATTGATTGGGGGGGTTATGTTGGGCGACGCCAAAAGAAAGGATGAAGAATGAAGTCCAAAGAGAGACAATAACTGCGTATTGTGGGGGAGAGGGGTAGGGAGTGAATTTAGCAGTTGGGTCTAATTTTGGATAAATAAATATTTCTCTCTCACTTTCTAGTTGTAATTAACGTGCTAATTTTTTTCGTAAATTTATATATAAAAAAATTATTAGAGAAATACTCTTCTAATTTCAGATATGAATAACTTGATAAATTTATAAGAAAGTTGATTATCTCTCT
>CAIGRT010017638.1:0-16256 GCA_903798405.1 Fraxinus platypoda
ATCGGATCGGATCGACTTAAATCCATATTTGATCCATTTAATTAACGGATTGTCGGATTCGGATCTTGATCGGATTATCGGATTGAGACCCTAAGTCCATCTCCCATTAATTTCGTCGGATTCAGATCGAATTCCAATCCATTGACAGCCCTACATAAACATGCAGTGAGATCATGAGATAGAAGCTTAGCAAGGGCTGGACATGATCCAATTCGATTCGATTATTCTTCTGAGAGCATATTTGTGTTAGAGAAGTCCATAAACACGCAATGAAATCATGAGATTGAAGCTTAGCAACGGCTAGACGTAGTCCGGTTCGGGTATTTAGTAAATTGAACCGTCGTGTCTAAATTTAATTATGGAACCGTTCAGATTTGGTTCGGTTCTATTCCATTCGATTCTAGGGTTCCGTACAATAATTAATTTTTTGATATTTACAACATCGCTACATTAATTCAACTAATAACATGTTCAATTTTAATTCTTACAAAATAACGTAGTCCAATTTCGTGATATCTTTTGCGCCTCTTTATGTTGAGTTCTCCATAAATTTGACAGTTAAAATCATAGGAAGAGGAAGATAGCGAGCTCATAATAATAAAGAGAGGCTTCCAATTCGATTTCTCCGAACAAAAATGACACTACGGTACAATAAGATATTTTGGTAAAATTTAGATCTATTTGATTAATTGGACTTGGGCTAGAAATTAAAAATAGGAAAATCATATTTTGGGTTTGAGCTAAATTAATTAGTTAGCCAATTTATTTAGAAAAAAATAAAATAATTTGACTTATTTAAGATTAAAAAAATTAAGGATATTCAGTTATTATTCGATTTTTCGGTTCTTGGTTAGAAGTCGAGAATCGAACTGAACCCGTAGGTTCTCGATTTAGATACATGTTCGGGTATTTAACTTAAGAAGAACCGCTCGGTTCGGTTCAATTCGATTTGGGTCCAGTTCGAGAGTTTTGTCTAGACCTAAGCTTAGCCGACTGCATCATGACTGCAAATTAGATAATACGAAACTCTTACAAGCATTTAGAACATAAAAATTGCAAAAATGGCATTGCTATACAAAGCAACCAGGTAATTTAAGTTTGATTCATTAGGTAACTGCAATGGTACAAATTCTACAAATTTGCATAGCAAAGGCTATGTTTGGTTATTGGGAGTCGATCATACGTGGGAAGAAGACAGTAAAACATTCAATTGCTTATGGATATATCCAACACGAAGGAACTTTTGTCAGAAAAGCATACTCCTATATGTCATGGTAAAAGTGAAATTCCAGGAAACATCTTTGTTTTTGGTTTTAAATTTACATTTCTCAATTCAATTAAATTACGATGTTTTTCTGCAGTCCTATCAGTAATTATCTCAGTGTAATTAAGTACCCAAAAAAGCTACATCACTAATGCATAATACGAGGAAACTTTTTCCCAGTTATTAGTAAATTTTATAAGAAAACTGCACAATCCTGGCTGAACGAGTACGACAGAAGAAAGGCGACATGTGGTCACAATGAAAGAATAATGAATAAAGCTACTTGTACACAATGGTGTACATAACCATTTACACCCCCCTCACATGGAGGGGGGCTCACACATAATAAAATATTAGTGGATCCCCCTCCATGTGNTTTTAAGCATACATTCTCTATCAAATCACTATTTAAAAATAGAATAAAGCTATTTGTACACAATGGTGTACATAACCATTTACACCCCCCTCACATGGAGGGGGGCCCACACATAATAAAATATTAGTGGATCCCCCTCCATGTGAGGGGGTGTATATGATTATGTACACCATGAGGTGTACATGTAGCATTGTTCAAGAATAATAGATAATCATATCTCTACAGTAAAACTAACATTATTTATGGAAAGAAATAAATTAATGTGCAAGTAACAAGAACATATAGAAGTGCAGTAGAAAACATTATTTCACCAAGAAAGTCTTCATTTTTACAAATATATAAGAACCTTTTCCCAAATGCATGCATATCAGGATTCAAGTGACCGACCGACCGACAAATTCTTAGTTAAAGCACTGTGTAAATTAGAAGTTTCAGAGGAATGCAATAAGGTCCGTCAATTCTTTTGCATTGGAAATTTGACGCAAACTGTGGAAAGACTAAGTTAAAAGTTACTAAGAGAAACAATACATATTTCTAAGACCCCTCTAGAAAAAGAATGCATGTCCAGCAGGTGCACTTATCCTTCTAAAACATTTCCATCATCGGCAAGAAATCAACCCCCAATAAGTAAGAGGCTTGTCTATACACAATTTGAGCAGATTTTACAGCATCAAATGAACAAATAAAAGGAACAGTAATATGTATACATGGAGTTTCAGTAGCACAGATACCTGATCATCTCATGGGGCAGGGAACGAAGTTTCCAATCCGCATTCTGGTATCTGGAGAGAGTATGCTAGTTAGTATAATAATTCCCTTTGTCTCTCTTAATTTTCTATTTTTCGCTTTTCTCCTTACTTTTTCTTATAGTATGTATCTCTATTTTTATTTTTTTTGTTTTTAATGCATTGGGGGGAGGACGGTGCAATGAAGCGGATTATCATATTACTTATCAGCAAGATAGCATACTCTTTGTTTGCTGTAACTCCACAAAAATGATGCAGTAGATTATCCTATATACACCCGAAAGCAGACCCTGGTGATTTTTGGCAAAAAAAACAAAATGTTCAAGAGAGAGAGAGAGAGAGAGAGAGAGAGAGAGAGCGCAATAATATGAATAAGTACAGTCAACCAGAGGAAAATTGAAACCTTTATGTTCTCCAAAGAAGTAGCAAACCAAGCTTCGGCCTCTTATTCTGTATTGGAATTCTTTTTCCGCTATTTTTTTACATAGAAGGATCAAAAGCATGCCCTCACTATTACAAATGGCGGTATGGGCACTACCCCTTAGGCAGAACTTAAGGAGAGGGCACCTTCTTGATTGCCCAACAATCCATCCAAGCAAGTGTTATAGAACCAATTTCTATAAGTGCATGGTTTCAATAATGTAAATGGAAGTAATATAAAACCGAGATCAAGAAGAAAAAAGACGGATGTTTAATATTAGGTAGATAGCAACACTTAAAAAGGTTGTATACATGCCTACAAAAATAATTTCAGGATGCTTTTCTGTATATTCGCATATATTTCACCAACCCACAATATGACATTCCAAGTTCACTCAGTTAAGCAAGAATATTGCAAGTGACAGAACCTGTCCAGTATCGAACATATGGCAGACATATGTGCCGAAGCTCTTTTGAAGCCATATAATATCTCGATCTGCTCCATGAATCACCTAATCAAAACAAGCAATATTGGACAGAGAAAACCCAATGCAATTTCAAAATGAATGATCCATTAATTTACCTTTCTCTTACTTGGATCTTTAAATACTTCTCTCAAATATGGACCAATATGAATTCGAAGCTTCAGAGTATCTATAACAAAATCCTCAGTCCTTTGTATATATTTGCATCAAGAATGTTAGTCCTTGAAATGATCTACACATTTTGACACAAAGTGAAAAGAAAAATATGAATTAGACTGTGGCCTTTAAAGACATACATATCGATTAGCTCATATCAATATACACCTGATATTAAAGACGGAAAACAGAGGGCTCTTAGGCAAATGGTAGCTTTTAATGTTAGAGACGAGCTAATAACTAAAGCTACCTTTTTGTTTTTCAAAGTCTCATAACAAAAAGGCTTCAGAATTGTTAGATTGCTCCCTTCAGTAGCTCATGGACAACTCTATTCTTTAAATATGTTGCTAAACATATATATTTTGCATGTTCAGTTTAGCATTTAATCGTATGATTAAAAACAAGAACCACATGACATTATTTTACATTAAAGAAGAGATCATGCCTCAAAGCTTCCCGCAAATTCATCCACATTACGCAATTTAATAGCTAACTGCTTCAAATCCTTCACTGAGTTTGAATGGTGTACATTCCAAAGGAGGAGGCTTTACAGGCTCAGCAATGTTATCTTTTTTTTTTTTAATCAACAAAGTCAAGGACATTGAGCTTCTCCTGCAAGGGCACAATCCAACTTGACATCATTGATAATTTTACTATGTTGAAAATCAAAAGAGCAGCAACATCACAACAATAATAAGAAATCAAATAATTACTGAAAACTTGAAGAAAAGCCAACATGAACACAAATATATCCATAATTTACCATTCTCGTGCCAAAGCAAATACAAGTTGTTTTAAGAGTAAACATAAATACAGTCTTATATCTCTGTAATACTACTTGCCTAGGCAAATTTTCAAATTCGCTAGAATTTATAATTTTAAAAGCTTTCTACAAGGAATGGGAGAAAACTCCTTTTCCATTCTCTATACCATTCCATTTTTTTCCATTGGGTGTGGGTTTTAAATTCCCTCAATCCCTAAGCTGCAACGGGATAATCAAATGTCATTCCATAAAGCTTTATTTGCATTAATTATATAATGTACAAAGTATTTAAGGTGTTCTTCATACCATCCATGCTTTCAAGAGACTATACATTATATTTCATCCATACTTGAAAACAATTTACACAATTGGCTTAAATAACTTGTTCAACAGTAGTAGAAAATGACATTTACAACAAACAATCTATAAAAGCAATCAAATTCATTTATCTACTATAGTCATCCACCTGCCATCATTCACCTCAGACACAATACAAATTCTGAAAATATACATCATTGCACATTACTCTACTTGTTACTATTATTTAGAAAATTCCCTATTCTGATCATTCTAAAACCAAATACAATGCATGGGTGAACCATTTGAAAAGAAGAAATTCAATACTAACCAAGGGATGTATAAATCTAGACCAATCCTCACTTCTCTGCAACCAGACATTCTCATACGGCTGATTTGAATTGTTCACAATGATCTTATACTCTTCTTGCGGTTTCGAATAGTTGGAATATGAAAAGGAACTTTTGGCTTCACTTTCGCTACCACCTTCACTTCTTGAACCCCTTCCAGTCCACCTCCTCCACATTTTTCTCTACCACTAATTTCTTATTCTTCTTCCCATACACCATCTGAAACCCATTTTCCATTTCATCATCACCATCAACCCTTATCATTCTCATACCACTCTCAACTCCCTTCTACCGCAACCTCTTAAACTCATCCAAACTCACATCAAACTTCCCAAAAATCTCATCATTCACATTCGTGAGCCAATCATACTCTACGTCATCATCTAACCCAATATCTATATCGTCCAAGTTAAAATCTGAAGATTAAAATTGAATGACTTCTTCACCTATTTCATTCATATCACACGGTGTATATATACAATCAGATATGCATACATTGAACATTCTAGAATTGAATTTCCAGGTGGCTAACTAATTCTGCATTCCACTCCTAAAAATCAGGAATTATACCAGCTAGAGGAATTCAGTTATTGCTGTCTTTTATTTTGGTGGAAGCATTCTAACACCCATTTCTCAAGGTGGAGTGTGTTCTAGCACTCCAAACTTGTCCCTAAGGAACTGGAACCTTGAGTGAGAGATTGGTTTGGTTAACAGGTCTGCTATTTGGTCTAAAGATGGCACATACCGTATCTTCAATTCTCCTTCAAGTACTTTGTCCCTTACAAAATGAGCATCAAGCTCTATATGCTTATTACGAGCATGATAAACCGGATTAGAAGCCAATGCACTTGCGCTTAGGTTATCACACTAAATGGTTGGGACTGATTTATGTGGTATTCCTAACTCGCTCATCAAGGACTGAATCCAAGTAATTTCTGAAGTATAATGAGCCAATGCCCTATACTCAGCTTCTGTGCTCGACCGGGCCACCACATGCTGTTTTTTAGAGCACCAAGACACCAAGTTATCTCCAATGTACACACAATACCCTGTAGTAGACCTTCTGTCATCTGGACAAGATGCCCAATTAGAATCAGCAAATGCAGTGATGTCAAGACTTTAATTTTTTTGAATAGCAAGACCATGATTTAGTGTACCCTTTAAATACATGAATATTCTCTTAAGCACCTTCTAATGAACATATGTTGGTGTTTGAAGGAATTGACTCAATCTATTCACAAAGTAAGTGATATCTGGTCTTGTGTGAGCCAGATATTGGAGACCACCGATTGTACTTCTGTATAAGGTTGGATCCGTCATTGCCTGTCCATCAATCTTAGAGATTAATTTGCATACTACCATAGGTGTTAGGCTTGGTTTCAAGTTTTCATAGCCAAACCTTTTGAGTAAGTCCATAGCATATCTTGTTTGAGTCAAGTATAAGCCAGTTGTATTTCTATGTACCTCAATTCCCAAAAACTGCATGAGATTCTCCATGTCCTTAAGTGAAAAACTTGTTCAATTTATCGATAACATCTTGCAATTGTTGGCTATTGTTACCTGTTATTACTATATCATCCACGTATATAAGTGCAAACAATCATTTCCACTTGACAAGAAGAATATGGAGTTATCTGCCCTAGACTGTCTAAAGTTCCATTCTAACAAGGTATTTTCAGCCTATCATGCCAGGCTCTTGGGGCTTGCCTTAAACCGTATAGGGCCTTCTTTAGTTTGCTCATAAAGCCAGGATGTTTCTCATCTATGAATCCATGTGGTTGGTTCATATAAACTGTCTCATTCAAGTTGCCATTCAGGAAGGGATTGTTTATATCAAATTGTATAATCTCCCAATCCTTAGATACAGCAAACGTTAGGATGATTTTCAAGGTTGCTGCCTTAACAAGAGGACTGATCGTTTCACTGAAGTCTACTCCAGGAGTTTGAAGGAAACCTTTGGCAACTAACCCGGCTTTATGCTTTGCACTCTCCCTTCTGAATCATGCTTCAACCTAAATACCCACTTGTTGCCAATAACCTTCATTCCAGCCTTAGGTGGTACCAATGTCCATGTTTCATTAAAGCATTATATTCTTCTTGCATAGCTTTCTTCCAGCTGCTACTTAACAATGCTTCATCAGCAGTGACTGGTTCAGTTTCTGCTAATTCATCTATTGCTAGGCTTGCATAGACTTTTGGTTTGAAGATTCGAGCCTTGCTTCTAGTACTCATCTGATGTCCAGTATTCTGAGTCACATTTTCACCTTGCAAATGCACCTCATCTGTTGCATTCTGAATGTCAGGTCTGCTTTGTTGGATTTCAAATATCTCATGACCAACTGATGCTTCCTGGTTTATCTCATCATCATGGTGTTCTATTTCCACTTCTCCTTCAATATCAAGTTCCTACATCTCTATCAAAGAGGTATGTTGCAAGTGGAGCATTAGGCCGAGTTGTATCAACTGCATTTTGAGGGATAATGTTATGACTGAACTCAACAAAAGGAAGAAGACTCATCACAGTTTCACATGTTGTGGCTGGGATGGCTTGTTTATGAAGCCTGTTTTGAATGGAAAATCTTGTTCATTAAACACAACATGCCTAGAAATATAGATTCTACCACTTGAGCTCAGACATTTATAACCTTTGTGTGAGTCACCGTAGCCAAGAAAAACACATTTTTTATAGTGGAAGTTGAACTTATACTTTTGATAGGGTCTAAGGCAAGGAAAACAGGCACAACCAAATGTCTTTAGCTGCTTATAGTCAAAGTCTTTCCCAAACAATGTTTGATAAGGTGAACTGTGTTAGAGAACAGGGTTAGGCAGTCTATTGACCAGGTAGGTTGTTGTTTTGAAAGATTCCCACCAGTAATATAAAGGCATTTGAGCTTGAGCTAAAAGAGTCAGCCCAGTTTTAGTGATATGCCTATGTTTTCGTTCAACTCTTCCATTCTGTACTGATGTGTCAGGACATGAATGCCTTAGTTCAATACCAGACTCCAAAGCTATTTTATTAAAGTTTCTAAACTCACCACCTAGTCAGACTGTAATGATTTAATTCTCCTATCCAACTTGTTTTCCACTAACTTTTTGAACTGAATAAAGACATTTAAGGCTTCTGATTTGTGTTTCATTGGGTATATCCAGGTGAATCTACTATGATCATCAACAAAGATTATATAATACCTAAACCCCGTGATAGAATTTAATGGAGCTGGTCCCCAGACATTTGTGTGAACAAGATCTAATGGATTTAATGCACGTGATAAGATGCATTGAATGGTAGAGCATGAGACTTGCCAAATTCACACGATTCACAAAAAGTAGGGATTTCATTAGCTTTGATGATTTTATTACATGACTTTAAAACTTGATTCCTCACATGGTTTGAAGGATGACCTAGTCTTCTATGCCAAACATCAAGTTCAGACTCTAACACTTGAACAACTTGGGACGACTAATCATTACTGTGACTAACTGTGAGACAGTAGGAATTAATTTGGTGGTTTAACTCTATAGCAGAATTTTCTGGTTTGTGATTTGGCAGCTTCAACTGATACAACTCATCCTTAAGCACTCCTTGCAGCAGAATCCTCTTCGTTTGGAGATCCTTGACAACACAACAATCAGAAAAAAAATTCCATGAATACACTGTTATCATTTGTGAGCTGAGATACACTGACTAAATTCTTTTTAATTGAAGGGACATGCAACAATTTATTAAGTGCAAGTGACCTATTATTCATTGTAGGAACCTTTTTATTCCCAATATGTGCAATATGCAACAAATTTCCATCACCAGCCAATAGCTTTTCCTTACCTTCATATTTTTGCACAGTATGCAAGTTACCTTTGTCAGCTATTACATGATTACTCGCGCCAGAGTCTATGAACCAGGCTGGATCTTCAAGAATTATGGGTGAAGCTACAAACGTTGAAGGTGCTGAGCTAACATTCTGTTGCCCTGAATTGCTTGGTCTGCTCCCCATGTATCTTTCATCATATCTATTGAAACACCAGCTTGCAGAATGGTTGTTAAGTCCACAGATTTGACATGGTCCTCCGTTTTCATTTTACCTGCAAGCTACAACTCTACATCTGCCCCTTGCTCTGCCTGTGAAGCTCAGTGATCTACCATTGTTAACTCCTCTAAAACCTTTGTCAGCCTCTGAACTAGTTCTATGTGCCAATTGAACACTTGATTGACTAACACTTAGTGATGTAAAATTGTTCTGACTTGATTCAGATGTTCAAGTCGACTTTCAAATGTCATGAGCATAGATGACAGCTCATACCAGGATATATTATCCCTACTATTGATTTGTACCACTATGGGTGTGTATTCTTCATCCAAACCTGATAGAACTTGGGTTATGAGATCACCGTAATCAATAGTTTTTTCAGTTATTTCTAGATTGTCAGCCAACTGTTTGATATAAGTGAGGTACTGATCCATTGCCATAGACCCTTTTCTGGTTCTTTGCAATTCTTCAGTGAGGAACATAACTCTTGATTTGTTCAATATTCCAAAACTTTCTTCCACTGCAGTCCATAGCTTGCTCGAATTGGTGCAGCCCATAACTTTCATTGCTATTTCTGGAGTCATAGATGAGTATAACTAACCCATTAGAAGTTGATCAGTTGAAATCCACTTAATAAACTCAGGGTTATGAGTCATCTCCACTACTTCTCCCTGACCAACAATAGTTTGTGTAGCTAGAAACTCCGGTGGACACTCATTTGTCCCCAGCAGGTACCCTTCTAAGTTGTGCTATTTGATTATGGGCATGATCATATGTTTCCACAGTAGAAAGTTGTTTCTGTCGAGTTTTATTGATGGTGTTTGAGTGAGATTCATTCCAAATGGTGAGGTTTGATTAACAGCAATCTGAGTGACTGGTGTTGTGTTGAACTCAGTTGGATTTGGGCAATTGCCGGATCCGATGTTAGCCATATTTGCTCTAATACCAAGTTAAAATCTGAAGATTAAAATTGAATGACTTCTTCACCTATTTCATTCATATCACATAGTGTATATATACAATCAACTATGCATACAATGAACATTCTAGAATTGAATTTCCAGGTGGCTAACTAATTCTACATTCCACTCCTAAAAATCAGGAATTATACCAACTAGTGGAATTCAGTTATTGCTGTCTTTTATTCTGGTGGAAGCATTCTAACAGTCCGGATATGCAATTGGCTTCTTAAACAAATTTTTCGATTCCCCGATCCCTTTTAGTAAATTTTTCGACTTCTGATCCGTTTCTTTAACGGGGTTCTTGAATTCTTGAAAATTACGGTAGAAACAAAAGTCTCTTTCGGAAGATATACCTCGATATGAGCCTGAAAGTTTCGCTATTGAAATGGGCGACAGACCCTTTGTCGCAAAATTTCGTAACACCTGGGATTTTTTCGAGTCTTCATCCTCGCTTCGATCAACTTGCATGATTTTCTTTTATGCGATTTTGCTACGAGATAGAGGACTTTTATTGATACAAGGGCTTTAGATGTTTAAGAATGGCGTGACATTGTGCTTTTTATTGCATTTTCTTCCCTACTGGAAACAAGAAAAATGAAGGATCACACTACATGTATACCGTACTTGACATGAAAGTTTATATGATGCCACATGACATTTTATCATTGGACAATTTAAAACAAAATTATCTCTTTCACCCGATCAACTCCCACTACATATCTTTCAGCACTGCTTAGGACGATTTCTTCCGATAAAGTAGATAAATCCAAAATGATTAGTGGAAATACATGTAGCTCTTGTGTGGCACAGGTTAGAAAATTGTCTCACACGTGTCACATTGTAAGAGTTTGTTTTACTTTGAAATTGTTTAATTAGCCACTATATTGTGGGCTTTTTTGAGTTTCGCTATTTGGGAAGATATATGAAAAAATTACATATAAACTTGTTTTTGAAATTTACAATTCAATGATGAGGTGAGATGAATTTTATTTTAAAAATCAGGTGTTAGCCCATCCTACCTTATTCCACATCCATTATCATTCTCATTCTCATTTTCACCCTTATCCCTAGCCTAACCCCCATTTTCACACCCTATGAACTGTCGACTATCAACCACCACTTCACCGGTCGATTGGCGACAACATCACGATAGAGAAAAAGCAGAAGTGTGGCGCGAGAAGTAGCAGTGTTTGGGTATGCACCGACTGCCAAGTACCTCTTTCCACCACTTCACTAGTCGATTGGCGATGACGGCACGATAGAGAAGAAGCAAAAATGGAGTGCGAGAAGTAGCAACAATGAGTGTTTTCCAACAATTTGGGTGGTTTGCGTTTGTGGTGATGGTTGTACGTTCTCTGCAAAGAAAAGATGGAGGTGGAGGTGTGGTAGAAGTGGAAGAGATGGTGATTTTATAATATGTGTAGAGAAGAGGTGGAGGTATAGGTGGTGGTTGTGCGATCTGTGCGAATAAGAGGTGGAGGTAGAGGAGATAGTAAATTTGAGGAGGCGATTGTGGTAGCCCTATATTTTTGGTTGTATGATGGTGGTGAAGGTGTGGTTGGTTGGAGGTGGAGATGATGGTTGATTTGAGGAAGTGGTGGTGGCAATTATTGGTGTAGGCGGTGGGGGTGGCATGGCGACTATGTCTATGGCAATGAAGATCGTGGTGAGGTAGTAGTGACGTTTGGTTGGTGCCGTGGTGTGAGATGAAGAGCATTTGTGACTAATTATTTGGGTAATTATGACCAATAAAATAGTTAATTTGTGATCGAAAAAATTGTGACCTATAAAAATATATGATTTGTGACTAAATTTGTAATTATGACTTACATTTTGTATGCTTTTGTCTATGACGTGTGATTTGTAACTAAGACGTAATTGTGATTATAAATTGTATGTTATTGTGACAAAAATTTAATTAGGTGGTCACATTTGTAACCAAGTGACAACTTGATTTTTGAAGAAATTCCACAAGTTTCTTAAATTTGAAAGTATATTTTGAGACTACGATAATTATGTTTTTTTTTTTTTCAAAAAATATTTTGTATTTTGTATTTTGTATTTTTTTTTTTTTTTTGAGAATGTATGATTAAAGAGTGAGGAAAAATTTTGAGTTTATGTGTAAAATTATTTTATTGAGAGACCATATGTTGAAAAATGAGTTAAGGGAAAATGGATATTTAAATAATGGGGCTGGAAAAGGGCTCTAATTAATGTTTCACGTGATCGTTAAATGGATAGAAAACATTTACATGAGAATTAAGATAATGCCTTTAGATCGTTAATTTTTTTATCTTGACACTACTATGTTCGTGGTGTAGTGGTAAGTTGGCATATCATCTAATAATTAAGTCGCTATTTGACTCCAATTTTTTAAAATTCATTTTTCTAAACTTATTTTCAACCACAATTCTCTCAATAAAATTATTTTTTTACGTAGACCCATTATTGTTTTTAACTTTTCAACCACACATTCTTCCAAACTTTGATTGGCTCTTCCCAGAGCAAAGGAATGGTCCTTTTTTTTTTTTATATTGATGGGGACGACAAACAATAAATTCTAACAAATATATATAAATAATAAAATTGAATTAATAAACTACATAAACGACATCTTCTTATCACTTTTCACGAAATCTTTTCTCAAAAAAATCCATATCAAACATGGGCTAAATGGAAGACCTGTTGCTGCATGATTGTCAAATAAGCAATTTTTATCAAATTGGAAGATGTGACGAAGCATCTAAATTAAAGTTCAATGATCTAAAAACCCAAGTTGAAGTTCTACGATCTACTTAAGATGAGTTAATGTAGAATTACCCAATTGACATTTCAATGAAAGTTCAGTAATTGAGTATGATATTTAGAATCTGTTTGAGTCTCATTTTTGGTGTAAAATGCATTTTGAAATAATAAATTGATGAAAAAATGTGTGGTAAAAAATATGGAAATTTTTGAATTTGAGTGTAATATTATTTCATTGAAGAATGTGTGATTGAAAAGAATAGAGAGAAATGTATTTAAAAAAAAAAAAAAAATTAAGGTTCAAAGAAGGGCTTACTCTTTTTCTGTTTCATATGGGAAATTATAGTTGGGGTACCCAAACATATTGAAAATGTATAGATAGGTCATCAACCTATTATTTAAGCACTTATAGTCTCCAACCACTTCTTTTTGTAGCACTCTAGTCTATTATAGACAATTCTACTTTCATATCCAATACTCACCATTGCTAGAGATCATAAATAGTTTACGTGATAGTGGATCAATTAGACTACAAATCAGGATGTCCACGCTACTTAAATCGTTGAAAATCTTTACTAAAGGATGAATATCATTACTCCAATTTAAAAGACATTTGAAAACATGAAGTGAAACGAGTAATAAACGAGTGGTGTATAAATATACTTCACAAAAGGAAAAGATTCAAATAATTGTCATCTTTTTGACTTAGTTCGTTTTAATGGTAGCACATCAAACTTCAAAATGTCTTCATTTTGATTTTTGAATCCATAAAGTGGAGTCTCATGTCAACTGTTGGAACAATTTTGGTGATTGAGTACCAAATTTTCAAAGATGCTTTTTTCTATCGTGATAATCTTTGTTGATCTTAAAACCGTGTTGGATCAACATATCAAGTTACCTCTCCATCCACCTGTATGTATCTCTACCTCTCAACCGACACAACAAGGGACCAGGGGCGGACGCATAATTTTAAAGTTAGGGGGGCACAATCGAACTTGAAAAGAAGTTGAGAGAAATTTTACAATCGAAATTTTACGTCCAAAAAAATCATATCACGTGTAATTTTCCTCCAAAAATTTACATGGGATATAACTTTTTCGGATGTAAAATTTCGAAAATTCTTGATTTTATATTCCATATAAAATTTCCTAATAAAATAATGAAAATTACATTGAGAAATTTGTATCGCAAAAATAATAAATATTAATGAAATAATTGAATTTTTTTTAAAAAAAATGCGAGTTAGACGTTTTTCTTTAAAACTCACGTTTAACGTATTTTTAACTATTTTCGATATCTGTTTGGACTATTCGATACGCCCATAATGTAGTTCTCAAAATAAGTTTTGAGATGATATAAGCAATTTGTAGATTCGATTACCATGCGATCGTGGGAGAATTTTTAAAATTAGTTTGTTATCGAAATTCAAATTTATTGTGATTTTGCCCATATTTGGTGGAGATTAAAATCAAATTTTAAGTAAATTTTGATAAAAGTTAAACAGTTATGGATTCCATGAAATATGTTATTAAAATTAATTGTTAACTTTGATTTAAATTAAAATTTAGATTTTAATCGATACCAAACATGACATGTTTGGTTGAGATTAAAATCAAATTTTTAGTAAATTTTGATAAAAGTTAAACAGTTATGGATTCCATGAAATATGTTATTAAAATTAATTGTTAACTTTGATTTAGATTAAAATTTAGATTTTAATCGATACCAAACATGACTTTACAAACAAAAATTAAAAAAATTTCTCAAAAGTTGGGGGGGGGGACCGTGCCCCCAGGACCCCCCCGGGTCTGCCAGTGTAAGGGACGGTAGGGCAACCATGCACCCATTTATTTATCGATTTATTATTTTTAACTATAATTTAAATTTAAAAACATAAAATAAAATAAATAAGAGAGTGGTGTTCTTTGTCCCCGCTGGTCCTCACCTTGATTTCCTGACGTCACGGGACGGGAGCGTGACATTTTGTCATCCAAGGCAAGAAAATCACACGGCCGTAATTATAAGGACAAGTTAAATGGTGCAGAATTTAGGGAAGAAGGCATGAAGAATTATAAGCCTTTGTTTGGTTTCCTTTTCTTTGATTTAGCTTTTACTTTTTAAGAAATTAGTGATGAATAATTTGGATTTGGATATATTTGTGAACTTTTGAAATGTGTGGTTAAAATTAATATTTGAATTTAGAACGTAACGTTTAGGCAAAAAGAAAATAAAACCCAAACAAAGGCAAGATATCATATTGACATTTTTAAAATTTGACATATTATCGAGCAAAAATATTTAGTTATCTTATAGTTTTTCAATTAATGGCTTCTTCTTGGAGAAGTTTCTAA
This sequence comes from Fraxinus platypoda, assembly GCA_903798405.1. Taxonomy (NCBI): domain Eukaryota; kingdom Viridiplantae; phylum Streptophyta; class Magnoliopsida; order Lamiales; family Oleaceae; genus Fraxinus; species Fraxinus platypoda. Next base: position 14,941 of record CAIGRT010017638.1, read on the forward strand.
TGGATAAGAGAAAAAGTGAAGAGTTTAGTATAATCTTAAAAAGTTGTCATCAATAGATTACATGTACTTGAAACTTCAATGGATATCTATTACTATTAACCAATTCATATGGAAGAATTGAGGTTAGATTAAAGTCTTGTTTGGTATACATTAAAATTTTCATTTTCATTCTTCTACTCATTTTCAACTACACATTCTTCAATAAAATAATATTTTCCATCACATCAATAACTTTTCTTTCTTTGTCAACCACACATTCTCCATCAATCTACTATTCCAAAATACATTCTTTCAAAAAAATGATAAAAATTAAAGAGGGACATTCTTTTATGTTTTGCACTGATAACCCAAAATCTCTGGGCCAACTACTAGGAGAGTGATATGTGAGAATGACGGTAGATGAGATATCATATGGATTTTGCTACTTATACATCAAAATTATATATAAGGAGTTACATAATATGATGTGAAAGAAAAAATATTGGATGAAAAAATTAACTGTATTTTAAACTGATAAATAGTATAGTATCATGTAGCATTATGTAACATATTATGTAATTCTTAATGTCATGTGACAAGATCACATGTCATATTCAAGTAATCACTATCAAATGTCATAACATTTTTTTTTTATTGTTATGTTACAGTCACTTTTCACTACTCTGTCACTCTGTGATCTAGTTGGATTGTAATATGAGTTCACTTGTAGCACTCAACAACTATAGTGCGGTTGGCTCGTCATATAGATTCGGGTCGGGCATGATGTCTAAAAAATGAGTGTTAATTGATTAGTCATTTGTTGCGGGTCCATGTGTCATGGGTGCTCTTTCCCAATCTTGCTATATTGTCAGAGGATTTTAACACTTTGAATGATAAAGTGTCACATGACCTTACATCATTGGTTTGTTTTTAAAAATAGTCAACATTGTCATCCAATCATTTTTTGCCACAACTTCATCGGTTAATCAAGTTATTAATTCCTCCAACAAAACAACATAATTCTTATCTTGTAGCACAAAAGAGGTATTGTGCGATAATAATATATTTTATTAGACTACATTCCACCTCCTCTAGAATCAACTATTGAAAAGGAAAGCAGCTGATTGGAAAACATTAAGGCCTGTTTGATATTACCTTTTTTTCCATGGAATTGGAAATTAAATTCCATCTTTTTCAAAAAATGCATGTTTGATTGACAGTATTTTATAGTCTAATCATTTTCTTGGTTTCCAGCCATGCGCCCATCTTTTCATGTTTTTGGTGAAAACCAATTCTCACATTTTTTGTGAGAATTTGGTTTCCAGCCTGCCTTTTTT
>CAIGRT010017654.1:0-18136 GCA_903798405.1 Fraxinus platypoda
GGCCTTCACTGTTCTTAACGTCATTCCTGATTGGGCTTTTATCTTGATCTCTTTGACTATATTTCTTCTCACGGGCCGTTGCTTCTTTTGGGCCACTTCCATTTTTGGGCCGTCTTCTTGGGTTGTCTCCTCCCTTGAGCTATTTGAATTGGACTACATATTTTGGGTGTCAACAATTTCCTTCTAGGATCATTTATGTTTATTATAAATACCTGTCGTTAAAATGAAGGGATTATTTATTATATTGGAGGGGATCCCATGCTTGTTTTTGTTGTTACTCATGTTCATCTTTTATCCCAAAATTTTATTTAACCATTGTCTTGACCGTGTTACCAAAAAAATAAATAAATAAATAGACACTTTAAAATAAGAGAGGACACGCTAATCAAATTCTTCCACCAATTATCCACTCATTAGTCCCAACATTTCTCACTAACAAAATGACTGGTATACTATAGCCGATTCAACAAAGATAATTCCAAAACTAAGATAAGGCTATACAGTATAAATTCCAAATCTCTCAAGAACTTCACAAAAATGCCCTTGATTTCTTGGAAGAAGATTTCATTCATCTATTAGGAAGCAGCAATTTTTCCACCTTAGCATTTGATATTCGCCAAAATGACCCCAAAATCTAGTATTGCTGCTATTTCTAGGTAGCTGCAACTCTCCTCATCTTCCTTCGTTCATTGTAGAAAACAGCAAGAAGCATGTCATCTTCGGCTTCTAGTTCTACTGTCTTATTTCGACAAGTTTCATCTCTGATTTCTACTTCCAACATCTGACGGGAACAAGTTTCATCTCTGGCTCTTCGTCTCTTTCGCTGGTAAGTGTAGAGGAGACCAGGCCCATTTGAGCTGTTCTGTACCTCAAAAATTTGGTCCTGCTTCCTGAGAGATTCATCCATCTTTGTCGAAGAAAAATGTTTTTCCTCAGAACCTGATTGTACAGGGAAAGAAGCAAGGGAGGCTTCATATTCTACTATTTTGGACAATTTATCACAGGGAGCTCGTTTATCCTTGGACCTTTTCAGTTTCTCCTGTGAGCGAAAACTAGATGTCATGTAATTCCCACTTTCCATAATGACAGGTGTCGAACATTTTCCTTGTACTAAACACTCCTTGGATTGCATTTCTGAATTCTCTACACGTCGCAACTCCTTGTTCCGTCCAGAAGATACTAAAAGATCTTCACCATCTCCTGATACTTCAGTGCCAAAATTGCTCCTGAAATGCTTATTACGTTTCTTGCTACCATCCCCATTTGCGTCATCAGTGCCTTTGCTCTTATCATTGGTTATCTTTTTCGTCTCCAATAAGTTTGCATTTTCAACAAGAGTATGCACCGTACTCAAAGTCTCTGGCACTTCCTCATGGGATTCATTACATCTCCTTCTTGGACGTAGTTTAGAAGCCTTGTTAATCTCAATAGCATCTTCCCCACCAACATCAACTAACTCATCACCCATGGTTATCATCAATATATTTGGATCAGTAAGAGGTGATGGATCTTCTTCTGTCGGATTAGAACCTTCACAATCCTCCGAAGGTTGAGACATCCATCTTTTCCCCTTAACTGAATGCAACCTCTTGCTCCTTTTCTTCCTTGGGAAAGATCTGCCATGGACATTCTCAATCTCATGACCATTTGTTAACCTTGTAACTTCTTCTGGAGAGATCTCACTGTACATATCCAAAGAAAAAATAAATCCAGAATCAATACAAAATACATAGCATAGTAGCTATAGAAGCAAGGAACAAGAAAAGGATAGCTACCCAGAATCTTTTTTTTCGGTACAATTCTTTCCTCGCCTACACACAGACAAGGAATCAATCAGTCCCAAGAAAACAAAAAAAGATACACCATATAGACTAGAGTGAATCACATAAACAACATACTTTGATCTTCTTTTTCTACTAGGAGGGTCAACTTTTTTGGGTTCAGTGATACAATTTGGCAAAGGAACAAAGTCATTAGGTCCAAGGGCAGGTCGCTCTGACTCCCTATCTACAAAATTGGAAATAAGTGCAACCCTTTGTATCTTTCTAGCTGCTTGAAGCTGAGGCACTTCATGCGGAAACAGCACCTTCCATCTCCTAACAATTAGTGATAAAAAGCACTACAAAAATGAGAATCAACGCCTCACAAGATTATCGAACTCAAGAGATCACTTTTCATTGCAATGACAAATCCTTACCTACGACACTGATTATCAGTACGTGGAGGAACACATGCAGCAACTTTTGACCAGTAATATCCGTGTTCTAAAATGGCTGCTTCCAACTTTGAATCCTCTTCTTCAGTCCATGCAGCCAGATTCAAAGAAGGATCTAAGCAATTGACCCATCTGCCACATTACAATGCGCGTAACTCAATTAAATTGAATAAAATCATATATTAAGTATCACATTATAAATCAAAGAATACCTTTCTCTGCACTGCGCCTGTGTCCGTCCAGACACAAACTGAGCTACTTTCTTCCATGTTTTTGGCCCAAAAAATGTTACCGCAACTTTCAAGCGTTTGTCTTCATCTTCAGTCCATCTTCCAACCTTTTTCCTGGTTGGATGAAGTGTTTTCATCCATCTGCATTTTCCGGAAAAAATAAATAAATAAATTCAATGAACTTAAAGAGTTTCATAAAACGTTTTAGAACAGGGTAAATGAATAACTAGAAGCAAACAAGACCAACTCAAGCACTTGGAATATCATTCTGATGAATTACAAACATCAACTATTGTAGCTTGAAAGGAACGTCACCAACACTTGACCCTAGGAGTTAATTTCAAGTTCTTTTTCCATTATCTCTTTCATTGTTTTATTTTGAGGGGGTGGAAAAAAGAAGGTGAATGGCTTGAGTTTTGGCATGTGAAAGCCAATGGGTTAAGAATTTTGCTTAAACCATGGTTAGGCATTACAGATTTCACCAATATAATCACGAAAGGGCTTTATTTTGGGACTTCTAGAACAAGTTTCTGATCAAATTCAACCTTCAGCTAACCAGCACTAATTCTTCAATGTACCCATCGTTTGAAGTAACCCTTGAACCATTGAAAATGAGTTGGACCATATAATTCAATCTAGATGGTTGCTGATACCACAGCCCCAGTTACAAAATCTGCAAAAATGAAAAATAGTTGGTGCAACTGGAAAGTAAGGATTCAATATTTCCCAGGCATAAACACTAAGATTAGACCAGCTAATATGCCTAAAGTCCACACTTCAATATAATGAGAAGTTATTCATACTTGAATCGAAGGATCAAAAATTCCAAAACCATGCAAAATTCAAGTACTCTTTTCCTCCCAATCCGTAAGGTTGGAACACCCAGATTCCAGGACTACACAAGCTTATCGCCCACAATGCACCAAAAAACCAAATTTAACCACTCCCAGAGAAAACCCATCAATTGCAATTATCTTGGAAAATCCAAAGGAGGTTTTCTTGAATGCTCATGGAATATTTCTAGATCTCAATAGATCCATTGACATACTATATAGCTGCCAAAAAGCATAAGCTAGCAATTATAGTATGCACTGCATATACAACTTTCTTCACTCCAAACTCCCAGTTTTAGTACAGTCCCTTCAGTGATACTCCAACATTCCCATAAACTGGTCAACCCTAAATGAGTTGCTGTGGGCAGAAAAAGCATATCCTATGTCCTTGTGGAAGTAGTAACAGGACCAGAGTGCCAAAGAAAGCTATTTCAAGAAAGAGGAATTTCCTATCACGTGAAGGATATAAAATTAGGAGGAGCTAATTCAAACCTCTACATAAAATAAGAACTCTAAAATACAAACTATTTTATCATTAGAAAGAATTCATTAAGTTTATTATCCTAAGGATGCAAACTATTTCATATACAGTGTCAGGAACTAATGTTTGTGTAACCTCAACATCCAGAAGCTCATTAACATTAATGGCAATTGGAAAGTACAATAAACCTAGTTACGTCTTATGGATTTTCATGATTGTGTAAGCAAAAATGGGCTATGCACTTGAAACGGATGTAAGGGTTATAAATCATAATATATATCAACAAACCTTAAGGGGCGACAACATCATTCGTGAGTTTTTTAGGCCCTATTTAACTAAAAACTGTAGAATGAAGACTAGCTTTGAAAATGAAATTTCATGGAATAACTTCTTGCCTGCCATGTTAATGCAACATAGTATCCATGCTTCATATCCTAAATAGGCTTTTTCATTCAGTTCACAAAATTTTAAAAATCAAACTCATAATTGAGCATGTTGACTGACCTATTAGAGCACTGGGTACCTGTCCGTCCTTCGATCAGGGAAGCAACTTGTTGCCAATTACTCTCACCAAAATTTTCTACAGCAGCACGGAGTTGATTATCTTCCTCCTCCGTCCACCCCCTTTTGAGTATTGAAGCATTAAGACTCCTTTGATAGCGCGCTAAGCATTGAAAGGGGGTCCTATTTGTTCCCAGTGAAACGGCAATATCTATCCAGTTACTTAGCCCCTTCTGCTGGATATTATGCAAAAGATTCTTATCCTCCATTGTAGTCCATGGATGTCCATTGATTAAAGGGTCTTCAAAGTTCAGCCACCTGCAAGAATTCAATAGGCTTTAGTTATGTGGAAAACAAAGCACACTATTATTACTGGACATGTTCAGCAACCACAATGCATAAACTTAGCGTGCCTCCAGATGAAATGGCAAATATATCAGGATAATGTTGATGCCAATTTAACGGTTCTAAAAGTTGGAACATTTAGTTACACCAATATGTTGCAACACAAAATCTTCGGAGTCAATTAAGCATTTATTTAGGTCAAAATAAAAGTTAAATGTGATTTTCCATTTTTTTTTTTTCCATTTTTTTTCCACTTGCAAAAATGTTGCACCTATCGTCTCTATTCTCCATGCAAGAGCCTCTGGCACTGTGAACTTATAGAGAAGTGTGTGAAAAGAGAGAGAGAGAGAGAGAGAGAGAGAGAGAGAGAGAGTAGAATAAGAAACAAGAAGTGGTTGTTTCTTTTATCTTTCTAAATTGGTGAAAAGACCTGAAAACCATCTGCGATGTGAGCTGCCTGAGATTTTAACAGCTCTTCATAATGGTAAAGTTAATTTCAACAAATTTGATACAAAATTTGAGTTTGGGAACCATTTGCCCAGAAAATTAGAATGGAAACCCAAAAGTACTCTTTATATAAAAATTGGACAAAAGGTGTAAAACATAATTTAATTTCAAGTATAAGATGCCAGTGAAGTTATGGATCTCCCGATCATTCTGTCGACGCTGCACTAACTATTCTGAATTTATTCAATAACATCAACCAAACCTATTAAACCAAAAGTTTTCCGTTGTCTGGTCTTTCCTTCACAGTTTTTAACTTTTAATAGAAAGTGTGTTATTATTCAAGAGATCAGCTTTACCGTTAAGCAAGACATACCCAGAGAATCACATGCAGCATTTGCATAAAAAAATCGTGAATGTTGTTCTTCCTGTTAAAAAAATAGTCAACCCATCTTACCTTGCTTGACATTCTACACCAGTGCGGCAAGGAACATACATGAAAGCCAGTTGCTCCCAATTGACCTTGGGCAGGAATGATCTCATTATCTCAGGGGTTATATCAAGATCTTTTATTGATGCAACAATGCTATCAACATTATTTGAATCTCCAGAAGATACATCTCCATCACTGAAAATAGAGAACATATAAGATTAAATAGGGCAACGAGAATAAATTATAAATGCAATTCTATTATCTGGAGAAAAAGCTATTAGAAAGTTAAAGAGTATATTCTAGTAACTGGTAATCACAGGACTCGTGGTATAATGTACTGATCTCATGTCAACATAATGGCTTTCTGAAAATATTTTCAGTCTCATCTCAAATCAGGTCAAGTTCTCAACCAGTGATGAAATGGGATGAAAAAAAGGGCCACTGCATACCTTCAACTACTATCCATCACAAATATATATTTCCATATTTTAGATTAGATCAGAGAAGGCAATGGGTGCAGATCAGGCAGTCGTAAGCCACCCCTTCTTTTAAAAAAATGAAAAAGAAATAAAATAAATGGGGTAGGGTTCAGTTAACTTGCAAACTGGTAAACAAACCAGGGGCAAGTTTTCAAATTCTTAACACAAGCAAATTCAGGTCGGTGCCCCCAGTTCGATATATATAATTCAAAATAGTTGAGATATATAAGGCACTACACTTCGATAATTCTTTTTAAGTCCAAACAAAGAAGGCGGAGGTAAGCTAGGGTGGTAACAACATTCATGTTTCACATACATCTTAAACTACTCTTAAGGTGAATTGATTGCATTTATTTTCCTTGGAAAATGTCAGTTTTCCACCTAAATTCCTACTTTAGAGAGTTTGATTGATATTTTTTTCCATTGAAAATATTTTCCAACTTTTTGAAAATATGCCTAATTTTCCATGTTTTTAAGAAAAACATTTTCTTTGGGAGAGTGGGTATTTGTTTTCCTCAAAACAAAGAAAACATTTTCTTTTCTAGAAGATATTTTTAATGCCAATCAAACACACTCTTACAATCTTCTCCAGCATCATTTCAATTATACTTAGTATCTGTATAAATTTAGCTGCTAGATTAGATTACTTCATATCCAGAAATTTGTATTAAGAAATCTTTCATCTTTCTATACTTCCATAGTTTCATATAATTCATTATTTTAAAAGGCAAAAGAAATGTACATGAAAGTCCAATGACCTATGCATCAGAACTTTCACCAAGCAATAGTAAATAGTCATATCATATGTACAAATTATGTGTCGATACTAAAATTTAGAAAAATGAGTAGAGAACAAAATCCTATGTTGAGATTATTACATTTATTAAATAGATCATGAGAGGTTCAAAAACCAATAAGCAATACTATTTATTACATTTATTAAATAGATCATGAGAGGTTCAAAAACCAATAAGCAATACTATTTAAGATGCAGCATCTCATAGAATTAGCAATACACTGTTATACACATATAACCTAATGTAGTTATTTTACATCCATTTTTTTACTTCAATGATGACAAAAACTAGGTTTTACTTCCAATAAACTTGGACTCGGATAGGATAGGTGAATCGTTTTTCTTTTAATCTAGAGTTGCTAATGCTGTAAAGACTAATGAAACCAAATCAGTAGTTTATTCTAATCATGTCAAATTACTCTTGTGCCTAAGAACATCAACACGTCTCAACTATCTATATCATTGTTCCCTTATATCCTCATATCTTATTAGATCATTCTAGGGAGGTCTTGTATATATTTTATTACCTCATTTTTGCTACATTCATTATTAGAATTTTTTCCCTTCAATAACCCAACAATCACTACCATAAAATTATCTAGTACTCTCATTACAAAGAACCCCTTTTTAACTTGACTAGTATCTTACTATCTTATAATCACAGAGTTCCTGTACCCTTTTCTTATGTTGTCAATATTGTTCTTATCTAATTGTAAACATCCTCTTCGGATCACCATTCCTTTTTAATGTACCTAGAAGTAACTTCCTTGAGAAAACATAATCCCATATTTTAACTCAGGCATCATCATAGATCCTACTTATGCTTAAAGGACATCTCGTGTTTTCCACCTGATTCTATAACCCTTAAATTCCAGGGTGCTACTGGAAACTTTTCTCATGGTTTAGCCACAAGTTGCCAGTTAAGTTTATCGTTAGCTCTTTTTCTGCTGGAGTGCTGAATTATTCTATGTGACTCACAAATCAAGTAACAAAACAGAATACTGAAGTGCTCAAATTAATGCATCAAAGACAACAAGTAATAAAATAGAAGACTGAATTAATATATCAGAGACACAACTAAACAAATTTAGTTTAACCATTCAAGAAAATCAGTGGTTGGGAATCATGTCTAAATTAACATGAATACTCAGATCACCATTGTATTCTAGTTCATATAAATGTGTATTCCACAGAAATAATGAAATAAACATAATCTGTAATTTCAACATCATGTCAAGAACAACTTCCACATGAAGCTGCATCCTGTTATCCAAACCATCACTCTATCTGCATTAACTGCACACTACTTGATATCTGCAGGTTTCTCATTCTTGTACTTCCAGACAAACTTTCACAGTCTCTCAGAATATTTCAAAATACAATTTACAAACCACAAATGTAACTTCCCATAATTGTATTCCATATTTTACTATGTGCAACATGCCACGGAATCAAAAAGCCTGTCCTTTGACTTTAGCCTTTTACATAATTTACAATGACCGGAATAGTTCAAAATTCTATGTAAATTTTATTATTTCAAGTTTACCTTACTGCAACTAAAATTGCTTCAATGTACCAAGGTTCAGACTAGTAAATTACGTTCATAAAAAAGGGTATAAGAAAAGCAATTATCCTTTTATGTATGAATGTTACACTCGGGGTCTTTTTTAAGCTACATACAGAAGTTGCCCGTAACATGCATCAATTAGAGAAACAATTAAGGCATACTGCATTCCCCGAAGCGCCCTCCATTTATCAAGCACATTCTGAAAGAATAATACCTCAACAGATCAATGGATTGCTGAAGCAGCATTTTTTGGAATTGTTGTTTCACGCCTTTCATGAGATTCTCTCTTTCTTTCTTTGACCAGTTCTCCCGATTCACTGAGACTGGAAAGTTTGTCAATGCCTCTTTATATTTAGCAACGTGTGAATTCTCTGGTGGTCCCTTGTATGTGGCAGAGATCTTCTTCTCATTGAACTGCAGGAATTAAAAAGTGTGCTTGAACATCAAAAGGAAAAATAATATAAATAATATAACTGTTCTCCAGCAACATTCAGAAATATTATGTATTTTATATTTCATGCTAAACTTGGATATTATAAAAGCTGAAGGTAATCTTATAACTGTTCTCGGTGTGAATAAAAGAGATTGACTAAACAACAAAGAAACTGAACCCCAAAGTTCACCTCCAAGAAACCAAATAAATATAGAAATATTAAAGAAAACCCAATGATCAGACATATAGTTATCAGAAACAAGGACGAAATCACATTATAGTAACAGAAAATAACAACTCTGACACTGACCTTTGTATTTGCCTTTAGCTTTGGCACTGATATTAACTGCACACGAGCATCCTTCTTTTGTGAAAAAGCTCGCCCAGTTCGCTTTCTACATGCAACCTGAAAGTCTTTCAAGATTTTGACACGATCCTTCAGCCTTTTAATTTCTTCAATCCTTGCTTCTATCTCCCCCAACTTACTTCGTATAAGTTTTTGACAAGATCTGTTCTTCTTAATGGCATCAACAAATGCCATTGCTGAACTCGGGAAATCAGAATTTCTAACTGGCAACCCAGCAACATCATTAGATCTCGGCCCATTCCACTCAATTAAGTTAGAAGGCCGTGCGTCCACAACACTTTCATCATCACATGCTTCTGTCAGCTGGGCAGCAGCTTCTTTTGTATCTACACAATTGGAAAACCCTTCCTGTGCATTAGTTCTCTTATCAATCAAATTATTGGAAGTTTCCTTTTCCGAATCTATGACAGTAGCCCCCACCTGCTCAGGTATATACAAAAAATCCTCCACACTTTCTTTTAAGGCACCTGTACCCAATTATGCAAAATTCAAAAATGAGAAGGCACAATTATATATCAGCCTGAAAAAGATTCTCTCATCTATCAAATTCCATCAGAAAAGAATAAGAATAATAGGCAATAAAAAAAGCTTCAAATCCACGACCAAATCATTCTTAAATTGAAATTTCATAAAGTATCCAAGTAGAATTAAAAAAAAAAAAAAAAGGAACTATGAACTCAAATTAACAACTCGAGTCACAAATACATAATTACATAATACATAAAAACAAAGGTAAAGAAGAATTACCATTATTTATGGTTTGGCTCAAAGATTAAACTGCATAAACAGGAATCATATACAAAGCATATGGCATTCGTAAGCACGAGGAAATATCATAAATAAAGACTTTCAGCAACCACTTCAAATCTAATTGAAAGCAACCAATCCTTATTCTTTTTACTTTCAATAATAGCCAATCAGTACCAGTAAATTCACGATTGAATAAAACATTTACATTTCAAATTATAAGTCCCCAATTCTATAATATAGACAAAACTTAGATTTTTCCTGCCGAGCAAAAACCAAGTAAATAATAAAATCCGTTAAAACAATTCAAGATAAATAAAAGAAAGACACATTTACCATCATCATAGGCCATGAAACGCCGTTGGATGGCACGTAGGGTCTCAAAATCACCATCATCACCATCATCACTATCCAACCCAAGTGGCGGTAGCGTCAACAGAGGTTTCAGAGTCAGAGGCTGCTCAGCCTCTGTCGAATCCGAAAATCGTTTCTGAATATTCCGCACCAATTCAATGTCATCCTCCCGATCATCGTCATCCGAGTCAGACTCTAATAAAACACCACCGCCGCCGGCGGAATGGGATGCCATAGAGAATGATACTTTGTGGTCNAAAGCTCGCTTCAAAGCTTCCATGTCTTCACTGAACCCATCGTCAGAATCGCTATTCAACAGTTGTTCGTCAAACGAAGGCATTTGGAGAATTATTGAGAGAGAATTTTGGAAGTTTGGAATATGAAGGGGTTAGGGTTTTTTTTTTTTTGTAAAGAAAAGCGAAATAATTGAAAGAGAGAGAATTGGCGGTAACGGCTAATTCGAGCTCAAACCGTGGCCCATTGGGTCGGACCGAAAAGATCCACTTTTCAAATACACTAATTGAATAAATTACTCAACTAGCACTAATATAAGCCCCTGTTTCGTTTGGCTAAAAATACTTTTAGAAATTTTTAATTTAATAAAAATTGATGAAATTTGTTTAAAAAGTTAATAAAAATTATGGGATCCATAAATTTTGTGATGGAAAATGAGTTGAAGAAAAATGAGTTGAAGAAAATTGGGCCAAACAAGCACATAAACAAATGCTTCACTTTTTAAAATTTGACTTTTCACCGCTTTTTGACGATTTTGATATTAGAGATTGCAAAAATACTCGATGCCGGTCTGTCAAGAAATCGATGACCGACCTACACCAAATCGAATTTTATATCTTTTTTATGTTTTAAAATTTCAATCATGTTAAAAAAGTTAGTAATGGAGATAATTTAACATCTCCTTTGCCATCCCTATTTGGTACTTTTTGGTTATGCCAATTTCTTTTTCCTCCCTATAATACCTTTTTTTTTTTTTTTTGCATTATACGTAGTCACCCGTCTCTCATATTCAATTCATGTGTATTCAACACTAATTAGGTGATAATAAAAGAAATCAAAATGTCTGTAGAGGCTATCTCAATATTTCAACTAGATACTAATTCATTTGTAATATATATAGATAGACTTACTTTTTATTCTCACAATAATTAAGAAAATATAATTAATATAGTTGGTAAAGTAATTTTTTTTCTTATTCCCTATATTAAATAATGATTTAAATAAGAATAGTTTATATTTGTCGATAACAAAACACGTTATAAAGGGATATACTAGAAATTAAAAAATTCAAATATACCCACTATCAGAGATATCACCATAAATCAAGCAACATATCGACTCAATATTTCAGCTAAAAATCAAGTCCTATAACAGCCCTAATATTTCAACCAAGGTTCTAGCTAGCTTTCTTAGAATATACAGTCAGGATTCAAATTTCATCATGGTATCAGAGCAGCCCCCCAACGAGATCCTGATCCTCAATTTCTTCACTCCAATCTCGATTCCACCAGCCCTGAACAGCTCTGCCCAAATTAACGAGAAGCTCACCCCTTCAACCTTTATTCAATAGCGTGCACAGTTTGAAGCTCTTCTAATCGGATATAATCTTCTAGATTATGTCATCGGCGATTATCCTTGCTCGGTACCTAATGATACTCATGTATCCTCTCTTCCAAAAATCCACTGGGTCAGACAGGATAAACTTATCCTTAGTGCGATACTAGCCTCCACTACCTCCACAATCACTCCCTTCATCTCGGTTGCCAAAACTTCCAAGGAAGCATGGAAAAAATTAAGCACTATGTACGCTAGTAAGTCGCGCACCAAAGCTATGCAGCTCAAAGAAGAGCTTACTCTGATTAAGAAAGAAAATAAAACAGTTCAGGAGCTTATTTGGTAGAGATTAAAATCGAATTAAAATTGAAAAATTAACTGTTATTGTTGACTTTTATTAGACGAGTGGGACCCAATAACGACTATATTTTCAACTTTAATTGGATTAAAACCCTCCCAAACAAACTCCAGAAGTACCTTCAAACAGTCAAGTCTCTTGCAGATGAAATTGGCCTAATTGATCATCCCATCTCTGATGATGATCTCACTCTCTACATCCTCAACGGTTTGGGACATGATTATCGTGAAACTGTGAAGCCAATCCGAGCCCAAGAAAAATCCCTCACGTTTGAAGAGCTTCACTACCTGCTCGTGGGCCATGAGGCGTATCTCCGCCGACTTGAAGCCACCACACAGCAACTGGTGGCATCAACGAATTACTCAAATCGCTTTGCTGGAAATCGCACTGGTGGAAACTACCAGAACGACAGCAATTCATATCGGGGCTTCAACAAATCATAAGGAACCAAAAACAACAACGGGCCAATAGACAATAAGAAGTAGCCCAATAATGGGGGAAAGCCCACAGGCCAGCTCCGATACCAACCCAACTGTCGCTATGTGACCAATTGGGCCACATTGCAAAATAGTGTCCAAAAATGCAATTTTCAGAGCCCACTGCCAATTATGCTTCAACCAGTCACCAACAGGACACCAAGTGGTTAATTGATTCTACTACATCTCACAACATTACTAGTAATTTGGCGAATTTATCCATTCACACGGAATATGATGGTAGATATGAAGTTGTAATCGGTGATGGTTCAGGTTTGCGTGTCTCACATATTGGTTCTTTGGTATTTCGTTCCCCAACACGCACCTTTAAATTAAATGATACCCTTTGCATACAAAGCATTCGCAAAAATTTAATTTATGTCTATCACTTTAGTACCTAAAATCGTGTTTTTATTGAATTTAACCCCTTTTATTTTCTTGTCAAGGATCAGATCACAGGGGCGATACTTCTCAAAGGTGCATGTGAAAATAGTGTGTGCACACTTCCAGACTCACTGGTGGACTAATCCTCAACAATGGCTGACAATGTGCATGAAAGGACGTCGATTGATGGGTGGCACAAGCGGCTTGGACATCTATCTCAAAAAATCGTCAATTACCTTGTTAATGTTTTTTCTCTTCCAATAAAAAAAAACATCAAGTCTCAAATCTTTGTACTTTTGCTCTATCAATAAAGCGCGTCAGCAACCTTTTCATTCAACTAGTCTTCAAAGTCGTGCACCTCTTGATCTTATTTACACCGATGTTTAGGGTCCTTCACATATTGCTGGTCTTGATGGTTCACACTACTACTTGATTTTGGTTGACCATTTTACCAAATACATATGGTTTTATCCTATGACAACCAAAAATAAAAAGTGTTTACCAACCTCTGACTGGTGGTAAGTTTATTGCCCTTCAAAATTATTTCTCAATTCATGGAATTAGCCATTACACCACCGCTCCTCACACTCCCCAACAAAATGGCGTTGCCGAACGTTGCCATCGCCATCTTCATCTTGTGGAAACGGGACTCACCCTTTTAAAGGATGCCTCCCTACCACTTTTCTATTGGCCTCATGCTTTTCAAACGGCTGTCTAACTTATAAATCATCAATCTACTCCCCTTTTACAAAATAAATCTCCCTTTGAAAGTTTGTTCAATCAACCACCAAATTATCTTAAATTAAAAAAATTTGGTTGCTTGTGCTCTCCTCTAACCCGGCCCTACAATACCCATAAACTCCAGCCAAAGCAACCCAGTGTGTATTTCTTGGCTACTCTCAAACCCAAAGTGCGTATAGGTGTATGAACTTAGCCACAAAAAGAATGTACCTATCCATACACGTTCTCTTCCATGAAAACCAAACTCCATTCGAAACATTCTCTGCAGACCAACTCGGCAACTTCTCTCCAACGCTGGCGTCACCCATCTCGGAGCCTCAATTGCTGCAACCACCACTAGTACTAATGGATCCTGTACCTACTTTCGCATCACCTCCAGGTATTTTCCCCAATTTCTAATCTCCTAATTTACCCAATTCTCAAACATTCACACCCTGCACCGAACCACTCGCACAACACAATCAATCTGTGCCTGAACCTACTAATCTCACAAATACATAAAGCCAAACACGATCCCTCAATCCCGAACCAATAACCATAGGAATCGAACAAGAAAGTAACCAAACCCACACCCACTCCATTACAACTCGTTCAATGAATAACATCTTTAAGCCTAAACAATTAAACCCTACTACCAAACACCCAATTCCACCCACCATTGAACCAAGTTGTGTCAGTCAAGCAATTCGTGATCCTAAATGGAAAAGTGTCATGTCTGATGAGCTCACAACTCTGATGAGATACAACACGTGGGAATTAGTTCCTCCACCCACTCATTGTAAACCAGTAGGTTGCAAATGGGTATTCAGGATCAAAAGAAAATCTGACAGGTCTATTGATTGCTACAAAGTGAGATTGGTTGCAAAAGGCTTCAATCAAAGGCTTGGACTAGATTACAATAAGACATTCAATCCAGTTGTAAAACCAGCAACTATTAGAACTGTTTTGGCCATTTCTGTGATGCAAGGGTGGACTTTGAGACAACTAGACGTCAACAACGCATTTTTACATGGAAAATTGCATGAAACCGTCTACATGATTCAACCACCAGGTTTTAGAGATTTGTTAAAACTTAACCATGTTTGCAGGTTAAAAAAGACCATTTATGGTCTCAAACAAGCTCCAAGGGAATGGTACTTAGCCTTAAAGAAAAAAATTCTGGAACTTGGTTTTGACAATTCAAAAACAGATAGCGCCTTGTTCATTTACAAATCTGTCTCTGTTTTATGCTTCTTGTTGGTCTATGTCGATGTCTTAGTTATAACAGGTAGTGATAAAAACTTTGTTAGCTTAATAATTGAGAAACTTGGAGTTTCTTTCTCTTTAAAAGACATGGGGCAACTACATTTCTTCCTAGGCATGGAAATCATTTCCACTACCGCTAGTCTATTCTTATCTCAGCATAAATATATTCATGATATACTCTCAAAGACAAACATGCTTGGTGCAAAAGAGGTGTCCATTCCACTATCCACAACAATAGCTCTTAAACTCGTTGATGGCACTTCAAGAGTTGACAGCACAGAATTTAGGTGTGTCATAGGTGCACTTAGGGATTGCAAAATAGCTCGTTGGCTCGGGCGGCTCGGAATCGGCCCAGAAAAAGTTCGGATCGGGCCAGCTCGTGGCTCGGTGGGGCCGAGCCCCATTTTGGGACGTAGGCTCTAGCCGGGTCGGCCTGTGAGCCTAAAAAAAAAAACTTGCCTACCACTTTTTTTTTTTAATTTTAGCTGTAATTTTCTTGTATGTCAATATTCAGTTATTATTTATAATACTTATAAATTGCACAAATTTTAAATTCTTTAAAAAAAATTTAGATTAGACACGAATATAAAAAAAAAAATGGAGACGGCTTGATTTCACGAATTAAAAAAAAAAAAACTGAGTCGGCTCGGCTCACTAAGGCCTGAGCGGAAAGCTCGGGTCGAGCCAAAAAATTTTGGCCGAGCAAGACCAAAAAAAGCTCGAAATATTTTTACTCGAGCCTAGCCCGAGCAAAAAGTTTCAGCTCGTGGCTCGGCTCGGCTCGGCTCGGCTCGACTCGACTCATTGGCACCCTTAGGTCCACTCCAGTATTTCTCTCTAACACGTCCGACACATCCTTTGTAGCGAACGAGCCATTCCAAGATCATCGACTAAAGTGGAGTATAGAGCCCTTGCCAATGCTGCATCTGAAACCATTTCGTTACTGTCACTGTTTCAGGAACTCAGCTTACCTATTTCTACACTACCAAAGTTGCTTTGTGACAGCTTGGGTGCAACACAACTTGGCTTCAATCCTGTTCAACACTCTTGGATGAAACACATCCAAATAGACCTGCATTTTGTTCGAGATATGGTTCAAAAATACATGCTGAATGTTCATCATGTTAACACAAAATATCAGCTTGCTGATCGTCTCACAAAGCCGTTTTCAAAGCAACATACGGAACATATCAGGACCAAGATCGGACTTGTGGATGGCAGCCCTATCTTGCGGGGGCATATCAGAGATATCACCATAAATCAAGCAACAGATCAACTCAATATTTCAGTCAAGAATCAAGTCCTGTAACAATCCCAATCAAGCAACATATCAACTCAATATTTCAGCCAAGAATCAAGTCCTATAACAGCCCCAATATTTTAGCCAAGGTTGTAGTTAGCTTTCTTAGAATAGTTTTGCAATCTTTGTATATATCTAGCACACGATTCCTTTGTAAATGGCGCTGCTGTATTGTAATCATTTTGTTCAATATATAGTCAAGATTCAAATTTCATCACCCACAAGAAGGAAAATGACCTACAATTTATTACAGACAAGAAAAGAAAGTAAGGGTCTGTTTGGCATGCTTGAAAGGTCAAAAGAGCTTGTGAAACTAAAAGCTGCTTTTGAACTCGTTTGGTTAAATTTATAAAAGTGCTTTCAATAGTTAGAAGAGATTTTAGAGAAAGTTGGTTCATTATGGCTTCCTCTAAATGCACTTCTGGAATATAAAATGCTTTTAAAATTTAGTTTTCAAACAAAAATCAAAGTAACTTCCTTTAAAATCTCTTGTACAGAAAGTAAAAAAAAGCAAAAGTCACGACAAACGGGCCCTAAGTCTATCTTTACAAGACAGAAGGAGTATTTCATTTTGCTCTGCATTTCAAATGATTGGTGTGACCATGCTATGGAAACTACTGTTCTAGATTGGTCCAGCCAAAATGTCAGGTTTTACCATTTGTACGGGGGAAATGCACTTGAGATTTTACAGGTGCTGAGATGGCAGCACCTGTATGACTACGAATTTTTTTTTTCCCAACACCCAGTAAAAATCTATCAAGTGAAATTTTGTACATGTATCCGTAAAACTCCCATGTACACATGGCATTATTCCAGAATGTTGGCTCAAGGGTAAGTAATTGTGTTTCCAACTGTATTTTACTAACCCTCTATCTCCAATAAAGCGTATCCAATAATGTAGTTGTTGTCCATTTACAGGAGCTATTGGGTCCTCTTTATCGAAGAAACTAAGGCATGGTGAGGATTTTCGACCTTTTATTGGATTTGGGGAAATTAATTTGTGAATACTAAAGTGGGGGAAAAACTCATTTTTCAACCCTTTCATTCAATGTTGTCAGCTCAATTGGTGAACTGAATGTTCACGCCCAATGTTGCGTATTTGAGCCTAACGTTTTTGCTAGTTTAGGAAAATTTAATGTTCCACATAGGTATTCTGTCGACATGTGAACTTTTTTGTCAATGCAGAGTAACGAGTTTGAAACTGATGATGGATGGGAAAATATTTTCCTAGTCGATTGACATTGAGTTATCATTTTCAGTATCATATAAAGGTTTAGATATTGTTGACTCAATTAACTATCTTTACAATAAGAGTTGTTTGACTAGATATGGTAATCAATAACCTTACTTGTCACTACTAAAGTTTAACGTGGATAAAATGATGTTAACTAGTACGTCATGCCTAACAAAGTCACATTGTTTGCAACCAAAAGCATAATAGTTTGACATATCTTCTCTATATTTGTTCGATTTTAGTGAAGCACTCAATGAAACTTTATATTTTTGTAACGCTTCAAAATTTCATACATCTTGAGGCGTTACCAAAAATTTACTTTTATTTGATTAAAATGTGGAACGATAAAATTCTTTAATAAACAAAATATTGAAACATCCATAAGTTTAAATTTGAATTATAAAATCGTGTCTTTTAAAAAAAAAAAATTTAATTTTTCTCAATTAATAAATTCAATATTAATGTTATTGAACAAAACAAACTACTAAATTAAAGGCAGTAAAACTTAATTTTTTCGTATGTCGAAATCCCTTGGCAGTCCGCTGCACTATCCCGCCACAACTCCAATCGACACGATCTAGCATGTAAAAATTTGTAAGAGTGA
>CAIGRT010017655.1:0-17345 GCA_903798405.1 Fraxinus platypoda
TATTTAATAAGTGGAATCGTCGGATCTAAATTTAATTATGAAATCGAAACGATTCGCTTCCATACTATAATTAACCTTTTTTGTAACGTTTACAACAATACTAAATTAACACAATCAATTATATTTTCAATTTTAACTCTTATAAAATAACTTAGTCCAAATTAAAGGTGTGGTCCATGTGAATCTTGAGGAGCAAAGATGAAGTCGTAACTTGTGAGAGGGTAGCGACTGAATACAAGGGCAATAGCTAAGCCTAAATGACAGAATGAGTGGGCGTTAGGTGAATTGTAAAGTGAATTTGGGTTTGAGCTAAAATTTGTGAGAAAAAATATTTCGGGTTCAAGTTGGACTTTGCCCTTGGGAATTGGAGCATTGGTGGTACTTGCAGTTAATCACTTAAGAGTATATTTTATTGTCTTTATTTTACATGTTATTTTTCCACCAAAGTTCCTACTTTTGGAGTGTTTGATTAACGATTTTACCATGAAAAATATTTTCTAACTTTTGGTCACATGACCATATTTTTCTCAAAAATAAGGAAAATATTTTCTTTAGGGATGAGTGTTTTTTATTTTTCAGGTAATCCACTTTCTTTCTCACTCCCATTTATCCACTCTCTCCCTCTACCCACCAATAAAAAAATGGACAAATATAATATTTTCTAAGTTGAAAATTAAATCAATGAAACACATTTAATTAATAATTTCTATACAAATAAGTTATTGGCAATTGAATTCCTTAAAAAAAAAAAATTTCCATGCAAATTCAATTATCGCAATATAACACACCATTAATTTAGATAATTGGTAAATTTATTTTTTTTAAAAAAAATTAAAATAATTTGGCTTATTCAATATTAAAAAAAAAATTAAGAAATTAGAAATATTCGATTATTCAGTTCTTGATCTAAAAACGAGAACCAAACCAAACCCATCGATTCTCGATTGTAGTATCCATTCGGATATTTAACTTTAGAAGAATCAAATCAAATCGCTCGATTCAGATCCGATTTTGTCATATCCGAATGGAGTGTTTTGTCCAGCCTTAAAACCCACTCTAAAAAGAATAAAAATTCTACTGATGTACGCGAGAATATGGAACTGCTCGGCACCACTATCACAAGAAAAAAATTCAAAGTTTCAATGACTCACCACTACTGTTTCCAATACTCGTGGCAAGGGTGGAGCCTATGGTGGGGCAACGATTGTGGCTTGGGGGGTTGAGATGCTTGAGATATATTTGCGCCAGAATTCAATAATGAAGATGACCAATGTTCTATTTTTAATTTTTTTTTAATTTTGTATTTCATTTTTTCATATTCATATAAATTTAAGGGCAAAACTGACATTTCAATCCATATTAATGGTAAGTTTGGAAGGATATTGTCATCGGGGACAACGACTGCTAATTTGTTAAAGGTATCGGATATGAGTGCAAATGAATAAAAGTTGGGGTAGAAGTGCAAAAGGATGTAAAGTTTGGGGATAGAAGCCGCAATTACCCTTGACATTTCGTAATTAATTGAAAACGTATTTACCGGTGACTGTAATTTGGACAACTTTTTACCCTGCAAGAAAAACCAGGAAAAGAGAGAACCGACTCGTCAAAGTAAAGCTCCAAAATAAAGTCATATACAACTCCTGAAAAACTCAAGACGATAAAACCAAGAAAAGATCTGCAAAATTCATGAATCGAGAAGAACAATGAACGAAGAAAGAATCAAGTGAAGAAATTGATCTTTGAGAGGCGGAAACAGAAAAAAAAAATGTGGAAGATCACTGTGTTTTTGAGCATAGTGTGGGCTCTGAGCTTACTTTATGGAGAGTGGTTTGCATTTTTAATGCCTTCTCTTTGGAGCTGTTCTTGGCCTCATCTTCATCGCCAATCTTCTTTGGTAAAAACCCATTAAAAGAAATTGACTTTTTGTCGTTTAATTTTTTATTTATTGAATCAAAATCAACTAAAAACAAAGACCTGAACTTCTTAGTTTTGTTTTCATATTGGTTCTGGATCTTCTTCTGTCAGTGGAAATTGAATTTTTCCTTTGCTTCTGATCTACAACGTGTTTGGTTGTGCTTCTAGAAAAGTAAGTTTTGTGTTTAAAAAAAGATACCTTTTTGGGCAAAATATGTAAGTTAAGGGTTAGTTTTGTTTAGATGTTTATTATGGATCTTCTTCTGTTTATAGCACCCTGTTGTTTTTGACTTGTATTAACGACTTATTTTGGCTAAATTAGTAAAATTCATTTATTTTGGCTAAATTAGTAAAATTCATTTCTGCTTTGCCCAGTGCCCACTAGCTTCTTTTTCTTTCTCAGTCCAATGTTGTTTCTATTGGCATTGCCAAAAATAAAAATTTCCTCATTTGTATACCTTAAACATCTTTTGTTCTGGAAGGAACAGTTCAGATAAATGGTGATGTGGAGAAGAGAAGGGGTGAAAGAAAAGCTTTAGATATATATAAAAATGGGGAATCTTCATGATACACGAATGATAGGGCCATAGGGGATGATATACACAAGCTGACTTAGTCTAGTGCCTAAACTATACAAATGAAAGTAAGAAGATGGTTTTTCCCAATGGTATTCTTGTACAGAAAGGATTATTTAAGGGGCCATTTTTAGAGTGATGCGGAAGATGTGTCAGATCACTGTTGTAACCCTCTTTTTCGCCATAGTGAGAATCTGCAACAACGGGCGTGTAAATAGTTCTCACATTGAGAGTTCGTGTGTTTGCTTTTGTATGTTTTTGAGTTCGTTTTGCTTAATATTTCTCTCATGATTGGGATTAAGGTTAATACCTAACAATTACACGTAGTCATTTTAGTCTTAGTAGTGAATCTTGAATAGAAATAAAAATTCCATGTTATTTTGCTAACTCATTTGGACCTTAGAGCCCGTTTGAGCCCCATTTTTTGTCCAAAAATGCATTTTGGAATATTATTTTGTTAGAGAATGTGTGGTTAAGAAATAAGGAAATTTTTTGAGTTTACATGTAATATTATTTTATTGAAGAATGTGTGGTTGAAAATAAGAGAGAAAAATGAATTTTGGAAATAATGGGTACCAAACAAGGACTTAATTTCCTCAATAAAGATTAAATTGTTTTTATTAGTTAAGATAGTTGAATTTTGCACTCGCTTAATTCAGGCATTCTTTTTCTTCATAAAATTCAGCATACTTATTAGTTATGTTGCTTTAGTCTGCAAATATGCAAGCTCACCATTTTTATGTCCATAAATCTCAGATGAATGGAGTTGATTATTCAAGTAATTATTTGAAAGTTGCAGTTATTACAGACCCTCAGGTAACTTTTTTTCTGAAGAAATGAAATGTGGTTTTCTTCTTATTATTTTTAGATGATGGGAGTCTAACAAAGTGGTGAAATATGGATTACTTTAACAGCTTATGGATAGAACCTCTCTTCGTCTTCCTCCGAAATCACTTGCGCTAGAGTTAGCTCAATTCTATACAGATGTATACATGCGCAGAGCATTCTTGTCATCCATATTACCCTTCAATCCTGATATCATTTTGTTTTTAGGCGATTATTTTGATGGGGGGCCCATTCTATCCGATGAGGAGTAAGTGAAACTCTTATTTTTATGAAAATTTTTGAGCATACCAAATCACCTCGTCCCAGTCTGTTAAGGATTTTTTATTTGAGGATTGGTACCTCCCTCCCCTCCACCCCGTCTTCAATAAAAAAAAAAAAAAATGATGACACGCCGTTTGTGTCAATATTTTTTTTTAAAATAAATAAATTTGGAGCATCTGTTTATTTTTATTTTTTCAAGTTTGACACAAGTAATGTTTACGATTCACAGGTTCTTATTTTGTAAACCTCAATTTTTGCCATTTTCCTATTTTAAAATAACCTTCTCTCTTAGTATCAATCTAAATGTGAGCATGTTTGGCTAAGACTTTGTAAATTTTAATATATATATTATTTTTATTGCTTGTAGTTGAAGAAAAGTAGGTTACTTACTTGACAGTTATGAAAGAGTTACTTTAGGAAAAAAGCAACTTTTTAAACTTAAAATTTAGTTATCCAAACATGTTTAGAAACAAAATGTTATTTTATTTTTAAATCTTAAGCATTCGTGAGTGATGCATATCATCATCGAATTTTTGCTCTGGATCCAGTCTGAATTTTTTGCTTTATTAATAAGATGGCAGGAATCTTGGGGCCGTTTAAGACATATTTTTGACCTAAATATGCTTCAGCAAAGTGCAAATGTCAAAGTGTATTACCTTGATGGAAATCATGATATTGGCTATGCTGCTGTCAACTCCCGAATGCCTGAGGTGAGTTATAGTGCTATTCCTCAAAAGTATATTTTCCTTTCTCGAAAATTAACTGATCTTTTTGCTTATCCAATTCTAATGTAAAAATGTTCTGCTACCTTATAGATCATAATGTTTGAACATGTAATTAATATAATTGAGTGTGAGTTTCTGTAATTCGAAAACAAGGTCATGTATGAGCCCACATTTCAAAGTTATTACTTCCCATATCCAACAATTAGTACTTCATTAAAAAATTCTTGTAAAAATTCTACAATAAATACTGTTAATGCATTCTCTAATACTAGCTGTTGTTGTCCTTCACGTCCGCCTGGCATCCCAAATTTGTGCAGGTTACCAGACGCTATGAGAAAGAATTCGGTGCAAGGAACTATAGGTTTACTCTTGGAAGAGTGAATTTCATTGCCGTTGATGCACAAACATTGGATGGTAAGAGAAACTGTCTGTTTATAATGTCATATCAGTCACTATATAGTTTACTGTTTGCAGTCCTAGACGAAGTCAGGGGACTCTCAATTGCTATAGGTGATATGAGGTTTTAGACTAGTTAGGGATTAACCGCCGATCCTTACGTTCCGGAGCAATAATAATACAAAAGGCATAATACAATGATAAAGCACACAGATTTATAGTGGTTACCCTCAATGTAAGCTCTATGTTTAGTCCCCCACTGCAGTTTTTCTCTTTTATACTATAATGGATAAGAACATAAGTTTTTTTCCTCGTATCTTTCTTGCATATGCAAACAACCCTTCCTGAAAATCCTTTATATATGTAGGAATCTTTGGGGTGACCTAATACATATATGAATACCCAATATATTGGTGAACCCAAAATATACCAAAAAGATTCACCGGTAAGTGTTCAATATGATCAGGTCGATCAGTAGTCGAAGGGACTAGTGTATGATATTATTAGGCTCCACATACTCCAACAAGTTTTTACATTGACAAAACTAATTTTTCAGAAAATGCAGCTCTTTTGACAAGTCCCCAGACTATCCTAGTAAATTGTCCACTGATACTTGTTTCTGGTTATGAATATATCTCCTCTTTGTTACTAATTGGTGTATAACAACAAGATGTCTTATCTACAGGGAATCAACAAAGTAACATAACCTCGGCCACCTGGAATTTTGTCAGAAATGTGTCTAAGGGTAGGTGATGCGGACAAGTAGTAAACATAAGCTTGCTTGTACTAGATTCTTACGCACTTAACATTCTTATCTAGATGTTGATTCCACCCCACGGGTTCTATTGACTCATATCCCTCTGTATCGCCCGGATTCCACTTCATGTGGCCCACATCGTTCTTCACCTATCATCAATCAGGTACTTGTCATTATTCTTCCACGTGCCTTTATTTCTGATTGAAGTTGCGAATCATGTTCTTCCTTTTACTTTAGAAGTTGTATTGTTTATTTCTATACCATGTAATCACGTGAAATGTGCATGCATCTTATCTGCTTGTTTGGTTCAGAGGATTTCCCGCTCTGCTCATGATCAAGATATACTGTAAGCTTCTTTTTCCTTTTATGGCATGTTTGGTTGGAAGGATTGGATAACACTGAACGGAATTAAAAATGAAAAAGAAGTTCAAATCTTGTTCATTATATTGTCCAATGTCCAATCATATCCAGTGATCCTTACCAAACGTGCACTTACTATACTGGTCTTGTTTGTAATTCATTTAACTTTATACTTGTACACTTTGACAGAGAACTTGTTGGCAATTCTCTGGTGCAGGTACCAAAATTACATCACAGAAAAATCTACAGATGAATTACTGGACCTCATCAGACCTGTATGCATTCTCTTCATTTCACAATGAATGCTGGAGAATAGAATGAATGGAATGAAGCAGTGCACAATGATGAACTAATTTGTGTTTATGCAGGTGCTAGTCTTATCTGGTCATGATCATGATCAATGTACAATTACCCACATGTCTAAGTATGGTGCAGTGAGTGAGGTAAGCTCGTTATGACATTTTTAGGTATGCTGGATTGGATAATACTACATAGGACTAGGATAGAAAGGGTACTTCAAATATTGTCTATTGTCCTGTGTAAGGGATTAATTTCTAATCCCGATAGCAATAATAAAGGAAAGGGAAACAAAAACACAAATTTAATAATGGTTCACCCTCAATCTGATAAATACATTCACTTGCCGCTGTAGATTTCTCTATAATTTAGAAAGAGATTACAAGGTTTTCCTCACGCCTCTATCTTATCTCTCTAAAAATGCACCCCCTCCCCCAAGAAAAACTTTTCTGTGCCGTGCTGTCCAGTATTGTGTATCGAACGTGTGTGTAGTTTTTATCCTTGTATGGTTGTTATTGATAGAACTGCAGTAGATTGATGGATACATGCAGCATACTGTAGGAACTGTAAGCTGGCAGCAAGGGAATTTGTATCCTTCTTTCATGCTGTTATCTGCTATTAATTTCACCTTACCAGATGGATCCAGTGCAGAAGATGCCATATCCACTCATCTGTGCTTTCTTCCTGTGCAATTGTTCATCTACATATGGTAAATATACATGCTAGAAGATAAACGGGGTCATCAAACATTTAATTTCGCCGAGCTTTTATTATGAAATTCCGTTTGCTAAACGTATCAGGTACTTATCTCTATTTGCAATGACGCTTATTATCCTTCTTTGGCCTGCAAATGAAGTGTTCGTTTTCCGGAAGTTTGGTGAATTGATGGGGTATATCAGAAGTCTAATTAACTTTAGCAGCTTTAGAAACAGCATGAAAGAGAAAAACGAAGATGAGAATTGTGAGTATGAGACGATTTGGGATGCAGAAGGAAATATGCACCTTATTAGAAAAGCCTCTCAAGCCCCAAAAACATATTCAGACGAGAGGATCTTGACCGAGCGGTAGGTAAACCCTATTGTGCAATCAACTCTGAGTTCATTTTTGCTTGGAAATGCTTGCGTGTATTGCTTGGTTTCTCTATTTCGAACTTTCTTGTTTATGATGGATGTAAAATTGATCGTCCACTACTTTCCATCACTTCCGTCCGTACGTCAACATAAATTAGGTGAACAAATATTCTGATTGTCAATTTTTCTCGACACTCGAATAGACTGAGGATCTGTTAGGTTCTCTAGAGTTGCATGCTGCATATTTTTTGTCCTGGGTTCTATTGTTTGATAGAGTTTTAGCAACAAATATATTATCTGACTGCAATTTAGTGTGGGGTGGGGTCTCTTTTACAAAATTACATTATTTAGTATTTGAGTTACATTGGAGACGTATAATTTCTTCTTTCATCCGTTTATAGTGTAACATTTATCATAATTTGTTGACCTCAAAAAATGCGTTAACAGAATCTTGGCCACCTCCTCTTCACGTAGACACCACCTACACACTGGAACACTCTGTTAAGAGGCAAATGTCACTGGTCAAGAAAAATGTCCGACGACCGTTTGCACTCGACGGTGAAGTCAAAAGCTAGATGAAAGAAAAATGAGTATAAGAGATGGGAAAGAGGATTTGGCTAGGGTTCAAAAACATACCTTGGTTGTGAATGGAATCACATATATAGAAAAATGTGGTCGAGCCCAAGTCTAAAATGCGGTGCTTAATTTAATAGGCCCAATTCAATTAAATAATAAATGTCCAGACGGCAAATGTAGAACCCCTCCCGTCATACGTATGCCACGCAATTTATAGATGTAACATAACCGATTCCTAAGAAATGAAAAAAATTGTCAACACAACAAAATAGCCTCCAATAGAAGGGGTTGGGGGAATAGAAAAAGGGAGAAAAATATTATGTTTCTTCATATTTCTCGAATTTGTCGTCGTTTTGTGAGCCTGTATCAAAGTGGTTGTAACAATTTTGTGTAGTGCATGAATCTGTCTTTTACATTTTTGTGATTTTTTTCCGGTTTTATAGTTTTTCACTTAAACCCTTTATCATTTTGTACTTCTTATTCTTCTTTACTCCTACGAGCAGTGGCGGAGCCAATATCTGGCAAGCCATGGTAGCCATCAAGCGATCGCCCTAGCTCAAATGAATTCTTGGATCCACCACTGTCTACCAGAATGTTTGGCTAAGATGATACATACCTAAAACCCCCACCCCCACCCAAAAAAAAAAAGCAACTTATAATATTATCCAAACATTCTTTAAAGGCGAATGGTGTGCTTAATTTGGAAATAGACTTAGATACATAATTACCCTTGTAAAAAAATTAGTAGATTTTGATAACGATTGATGAAACGTGTGGTTTATAAGTTGATAAAAGTTGTGGATCCTATGAAATGTGGTTGAAAATAAATTTTGAGGGAAAATGAGTTTTAGGGAATAGGGACCAGACAAGGGCTAAATATTTGACTATAGTAAAGATGTATAACTTTTTTTCTATAAATTTCGTTAACTGGAAATATAAACATGGTCATTCTTATCGTGTGCAGGGGCAATGCAGTGATGCGATCAAAAGCTAGGAAACAAATAGCGCAAGAATTGGATCCATCGACTCCTTCAGACGTGAATATACACGTGGGGATCGATAATATGGTGAAATTACCGACTAGAACAACCAAATTAACTGCAAAAATGGTGGTCTGGAGATTACTGCGGGCTTTCCAAGCAATTACGATCATTGCTGCTGTTAATGTCCCTCTCTACGTATTGCTGCTTTTTAAAGACTGGATCGACAAATGATATTTTACTAAGTTGGTTTCAAACCATTGATCCATAGTATACATTTCTGGTTAAGTATAGGAGTTTGGTTTAATATGGAGGAAAATGAGTCATCTTCACCGACTAGCTAAAGCAGGGGGCTGCATTGTGCAATATTTGGGAACGTGTTGCTATAGGATTTCTTCACAAGAACGATTTTGAATATATGAGGTCTTAATTGCTTGTAAAATAGAAGATACATTTCTATTAAGGTTTGTGTTGCCTGGGATTTGGTCTCAACCAGTTGTATTCCTTATCGTTTTGATGGGAAAACTACGGCTGGGTTCTCAACTTTTCGTCAAATGTGGAACTTGAATCTCAATTTAATCTTTTGAGGCCTGTAGTCCCCAACTTATGAGAAATTAGGAACATAATTTCCCTACTAGATAGTTGTGTCGAGGTGACCGTGTCTGGACTCAAGCTTATATGTCTAAATCACAACTCGTCTCAACTCACTTTCAAATATGGGGTAATGAAATTGCTCGAGCTGAGTTGTCCTAGGCGATTTCTTCCTCGGCAAAACTTTTTCTCCAATTCAAACTCATAAAAAGAATTGAAAATTCTTCTCTCTTTTCTTTACTTGATATTATAACTTGTAGAATTACTTTTTTACACTTACGAATTATATAATTTGAAAATAAAATAATAATAATAATGTAAACTAGCTTGGAAATCTTGAATAAGTTGTCGACCTCAAAAAATGTGTCAACATGATTCCGACCACGTCCCTCTATATAGACATCACATGCACACTGAACATTCCGTTAAAAGATAAAGGTAGCTGGTCGAGAAAAGGGTTCGACGACCGTTTGCATTCAACGATCAAGTCAATAGTTGGACGGGAAATGGAGAGGGGTTTGCTTAAGGTTTTAGAACATACCTTTTATGTGAAATGAATCTACATATATATAGAGAAATGGAAATGGGCCGAGTGGGTTTAGTGAGATGGGCTGAGCTCCAAACCCAATATGATGTTGCTTGATCAAATAGGCCAATCCAATCCCAAGATGCTACTATTTAATTAAACAGGTTCAATCAATAGAATAGTCGATACCATGTTGCATATATGGGACCCCCTCCATCACGCACATGCCACGTAATTTAAAGGTATAACAATAGTCCTCAAGTTTGAGTAATATATTCATATGCGGGTCAGACTTTAAAATACAAGCTGTCAAGTAAACGAAATCTTATAGATTATCTCAAAATTATGAGCAGCGCCAATAAATGAGGGCTTCCCGATCTGTCTCAAAAATATGCATCGATACGAAATAGATGAGGACTTACCTATTGCCTCGAGAACACTACGTGATCAAACTACTCAACATGGCGAGGACTTACGTATTGACACGAAGCATTTGCAACGACAATGTAAAATTGGGTATAAATTAATATTTTTAAAATCCTTTTGCATTCTCATTTACATTTACATGGATTTAAATTCAAATTTTGCTCCAATAAAAAGAACTAAATTCTTTTTACTTCTTGTGGATGTAAAAAAATTTATACTCTTTTTTTTTTTTTCATTTTTTGTCTAAAAATACAATTTACATTTTCTTTGCATCTCTTCATTGGAGAGATTTTCTATCACTTTGAAGATCTAACTACTTGAGGTAATACGTAAGTCCTCGCCTATTTTGTATCGATGCTTATTTTTGCCTTCATGTCAATACTACATGATCAAACTACTCAACTACCAACAAGAACATAAATGTGGTAGCCAAATTTACTCAAAGAAACGCATATTTGGTTCTTAGTAAACTCAGAGAAATATGCTTAGAATAATGCTATATGTATATCATTCCTCATCACTTGGATGACATTCCCTCATACGTGGAGGAAATTTGTGTAGCAATGTGATAGATGAATTTAAAATTAAATATTGACTTGCGGAAGAGTAAAGGAAGGTGTAAGAAAGAGGGGGGTGCAACCATCACCCTTTTATTTTGGTACATCACACAAATACGAAGTAAATATCTCAAAACGAGCGAAACAATATCATAACATTATTGGAATACAATACGTGCTGATTAAGACACCCTTTACACTGTATATAAGGTTAATTCTTTGCCACCAATTTAGCTCAATCACTTCAGTCCCATCCTCGATCCCCCATTTTAGCCAATCCACAAGCTTCCACCATGGCCCGATTTGTTAAAAAAGCTTCAGCTAGCAGCTAAAAAATGTTCTCTCCTGTAAAAAAAAAAAACCCTAATGGCATTTCACCAGTAAGGTTCAAAAACTGCTGCTGGCAACTTCAGAAGAGATCAATATTTCTACTGCCAAAAAGAAACCCTGTTTGAAGACAAACCGGACCAATCGGGCAACTTCAATAGCTGTTTTCTGGTAGTGAGATCTTGTTTTCAAGAAGGTACAATAGAAAGAAAAAGAAAATAGGGATATAGATATAACTATGGTGTTTGTATATATCGGTGGTTTTAGGGTTTAATCATCATCTTGAATGTAGGAGCAGAGAAGCATGGTGGCACAGCGACGGAGAATGTAAATCCGGGCTCGTTGTTCTTTAACAAGAGAAACACATTTTCTTGTAAATCCATTGCTTTTTCTCTTTAAAGGAGTGTAGATTCCAGTACTCTTGTATTGTTGCTTCATCTCAGCCATTGCTGAATGATCTTGATGTCTCAGAAATGGTTTACAGTTAAGATTATTCAACTTGGAAGAGAAAAAAAGTTGGGAAAAAAAGCCCACCGAATTGAGCTAGACCCTTGAGGAAGACAAGGCATGGGGCACCATATATATAGACACCCGGCCACATGTATAGAACTAAATAAAATTAAAAAACAAGTATTCTTTCTTTAAATTTTTAGGTGATATGATTTTAGATGACAGTAAAGCAAATAAATGCCTTGGAAGTCATCACTCAACTAAGTTGAAAAATAATAAGCTTTAAAAGAGTTTTAAATGAAGCGATTTAAGATGATATTAGTTTATCCATAAATTCCACACCAAATCAATAGATTATATAAATAACTAATATATAAGGGTTTGAGTTATTCATAAATTGACCTTTTGAAATGGAAGTATCAGAATCCACTAAATTCAGACAAACGAATATCTCAATATACTTTTGATATGGTTAATTTTTAAGATAGAATTTCAAATCTTAATAATTAGAGTACGTTAGCATCTTGTGTTAAAGTCTCGCCATTATTCATTTAAAGACTAAAATATTACGTATGATTGAAAAAATAAATCCCATTTATATGTAAGAGGACATGTTCCAGACTAAGTGTTTACTAATCCAACATTTTAGCCATCGTTTGATAGAGATTTTTTGTGAAAAGTTAATTTTTTTAAAAAAAAATGTATTATTAAAAAATAGAAAAAGTTACGAGTCTACGTACAAAATTATTTTAATGAAATAACATGTGATTAAATCGTTAAAAAATATTAAAACTGACTAGGTTTTAAAGAAGGGGGATGAACAATGAACGTGGTCAGGTTCGAAAACAGAGGGATCTGCATGGGAAAAAGTAGAATGGCAGCAATTTTTTTGTAAGAAGAAAGAGGTCATGGATTTATTTTGAATATATATTTGACACTACAGCATAGTGAATTGGGATTGAAGGGATTATTGTCTGTTGCAAGTAGATTATAAACAAAATTAAATGTGGCGTAATATGAGGAATGTTGCTTAATGAAGACAAGGCAAAATATGTGAAATAGGAAGAAGTTGTCGGCCGGCCAAATA
This sequence comes from Fraxinus platypoda, assembly GCA_903798405.1. Taxonomy (NCBI): domain Eukaryota; kingdom Viridiplantae; phylum Streptophyta; class Magnoliopsida; order Lamiales; family Oleaceae; genus Fraxinus; species Fraxinus platypoda. Next base: position 12,722 of record CAIGRT010017655.1, read on the forward strand.
GAAATTGCTTCCGTTCTGGCTAAGAATGCCCAGCACCTCTGTCTACTACTAGCTTTAGCATGTTTGCTAAGCTTCACAAACGTTAAAGTTACTTATAAGTAATAATTTATATTTGTTATCGGGTTGAAGCGATATTTTTTTGAATAGCTCTTACTTTATTGTCACAATAATTAACTTATTTTCAATTTTAATCGATAAATAATTTAATTACTTATAAATAATAATTTTAAGCTAAGCGAAATATGCTTTTAAAAAATATATAACTTATTTCTAAAGTAACTTTTTATTTTATGTTACTTTGACTTCCTCGCAATTTTAGAATAAACAATTCCTTTTTTTAAAATTTATTTATATATGTGTGTGCGCGCAAAAGTCTGCTATATATTTGTGTACACAGAACTCGAAAAATAATCTCCCTCGATAATCATAGACGTAATCTTTTATTTTGTTTTTTAGCTTAGCATACATTGAACCTCTCAGATCAAGAAGATCTATTGATTAAGCCACTCGAATGATCCAAATTCAGTCATGTGAAAATTTAGATTATGTTATCTTGATTGAGTATTTAATTAAATTACGTTTTAACTTTAATTTATTCTTCAGACAACCTCAATCTCAATAGATTTAGTTGTTCAACTCTGAAACTAATCAATCACTATCAGAATCTACATTAGCTGTAACCTAATCTTCGTTATGTATACATAATATATGGGATTTTTGTTTTGCTTATTGAATAAGTATGTGGACAATATTGTTTTAAGGTTTTTGTTGATTGGTAACATAAGATTGCTGACTAATCACAGTCATGTTTGGCTAAGCTTAAAAGTTGGGATTATGCATGAACATAAAAAAGGTAATTACAATCCATATAATATACAATGGATGGAGTGAAAAAAACTGAAAAGCTTTGAAGCACCACTCCTTCCTTGAAAGTTCCAACTTAATTGGAATAGAGATACGTTCTAGTTTAAATTAATATAAAAAAGAATATTTAACGACTTAAATTTTGAGATAAGATAATTATCGTCATATTAGAATCTACCAGAACATAAGGTTTCAAGTCCCGTTGCTATGAAAACTTAATTATTCTCCGAAAAGAACATTTTTGAGTAATAATATCCAATAATACTTACAGTCCGTTTGGGAGCCATTAATTCCATATTTTAATGAAAAATATAAACGTTGCAACAGTAAGGTGAACAGTGATATAGCCACAATATTTGAAAATTGAATAGCAGCCGTCTTTTTTTAGTTTGAAATGTTAAAGTTGTCCAATTTATGAAAATTGCGTCCAAACAAGTTTGGGCATTATAGTCTTTTTACCAAAATTTTAAATTGAATGCAGATAAAATAGTTAAACATGGCTGACAAAGTGGGGCCTGCTCACTATATAACGGTTGAATTATTAATTTTTATTTTTGAAGAATGGCGTCCAAATAGGGGCTTACTAATATTCACTTACATTATTTGTTTAAATGAAACTATATTTTAAAAAAATAGTTTTTATTATATTATTGTATCCTAAAATAATGTAGTGTAGCAAAGGTTTCACGTGCCATCATCAAAAGACTGATCATCCATAGTTGGTAAACTCAGACTATGAATCCGAAAAAAGGCTGCACATTAATGGTAGAGGAACTAAGACTAGGGCTTTTTGCAGTGCTTGCAAGAATGCAAGTGGATGAATCCTCGCGACAGCTGGAAGACAATATTTATGTTGGAAGGCAGAGGTTCACATGGAGGAGAACAGCCGAATGCCCAGTCCAAATGTGTAGAAGCCGTGATCGCATCTGAATTAACCCGGGTGGCAAATTAGAGAGGAAGGCTGCCACTTCTCAAGATTAATCGGGCGAAGATTGGACACCTAAGTCATCAAAACAAAAAAAAAGAATGCAAGTGGATGAATACTGTTCCCTAACGACCTCTCTCGCTCGTCCCTACTAGAATGCTACCTAGCTATATGGGGTTAAAAATAATATGTAGTGTGGTTTCAACTATATCACTAAATTGTTCTTAGTTCAAATGGTCAATAAGTTCTTACTTTTGTTTCAATTTAAACCGTCTGTTTATATCTTATTGCTAAAGTAACGAAAACACAGTCCAACGAGACATGTTCTTATCATGAATTGTTTATGTCACGTCAACATTTCCATAAATTTAGAAAATGGGGCTTAAACATGAAACTTATCTATTGAAAACTCTATTCAATCTCCTCATGGTCTAGATGGCCAATGTTAGATAATTGTGGACTGACCGGGTCCGTGAATAGTGATTAAATATACACGATCAAAAGATACTGTAAGATATTTGACGTCACATAGAGTTGAAGAATCATCTGACGGATTGATTGCATATGTTCCTAAGAATAAGTAAATCCTCTTAATGAAAACAAATATCGGAAAAATATTGGATTCTATGTATGGCTCGAAAGATGGAACCTATAATATATAAAGGAATTTTGTTTAGAACGTCATTTTTTGGCTTAAAAGTCAATTTTAGTCTCATTATAAAAGACATTCACACCCCTTAACTTCTTATTTAGGACCATAGGAGCACTTCGGGAGGTCCCAAGTAATAACTACTCAAGATCCTGAAAGTTACTTATAAAGTCAAGAAATAGTTACTTATTTGGGACTGATAAGTGTATTTTCTACACTTATTTGGGGTTATAAATAATGACATTTTATAGTTTTTTGGTTGAAATATTATCTAATTTGTTATGTATTGTGTTAATAGGTAAAACTCGTGATTTGATGAAAAATTGGAGAAAACAAGCTAAAAATATAGAAGAATAGTGAAATTAAAACTACAGGGGACTAAAATGCAACATTTCAACAGTTGCGTCGGGACACAAAATGAAGAGTGAAGATTCTACAAGCTTAATTGAAGGCAATTGGAAGCTAAAGGGATGAAATCACAAGTGAAAATGATAAAAAATGTATTGCGAAAAGTTCAGGGACCAAATTGATAAAGCTGAAAGTTGAAGAAGAGTATGTGGCCACAAGGCTTCCGATCTATGCGGGCACACTCGACCTCCAGAAGCCAACAGGTCCCCAATAAGGCTCTACTATGCAGTCGCAGTGCTATTTTCTGTGGTGAAAATTCCAATTTCCTTCTTTTGATATAACTTTACATAAAAACAATCTCGTGACATCCTATATATTCCAAATCACAACTAAAACGTCCCCAACCTCCATTTGACCTAATTTTACACATTCTATATATTTTGGGAGCGAAGAACAAGTCTAGAGTGCAATTCACAAAGATTGAAGATTCACAATAAGATTTCAAGATTCAAGCAAAAAACATTGAGTTTTCCTACTTCTACACTATTTCTTATTTTCGAGTAATGTCTATTCAATTATTCTTGTGTAATTTAGATGAAATAATGCAAACCTAAATTTTCCTTTGTATTTGATGGATGATGAACCTTATTAGTTATTAATTTCAATTCAATACTTGTTAATTTAGTTCTTTCTCGAGTTTTTATTATTATTTATGCATTCATATTGAGTTGTTTGAAAGATTGACCATCATTTAGATAACTTGTTGTCTATTCATAGTGTTGTGAGATTCACAATAGATAGAAAACTACATATTTAACACACGAAAAATAAATATTAAAAATAATATTTATGACGTGTACAATCGTGTGTGATAAATCCTATGAATTAATGTATGTTTTTCATATGAACTTGAATTGGGGACAGAATCGAATTGCGTTAAACATAAGTTTTAATATATCTTAGAATGGAATATTGAATAAACTTGTAATCAATTGTCATTAACACTAAAAAAAATACTACTTTATACAAGTCGAGAATTGGAAATAGCATTTAATAGGAAATTTCAGAATTTCGATACATTCATCTCATATTGATAAAACCCTTTTAATTGCTTTCTTAGTTAGAATTAGCATAGAAAATCAAAACCAACTATTTTGTGTTACGATATATCGAATTTGGTAATAACTAGTACACTATTATCAAACATTATTCCCTGTGCAACGATAACTCAACTCACTTAGCCCTTGTTTGAGATACATTATTTTTCTCATTTTCATTCTTAATAAATATTAAAAATAATATTTATGTCGTGTATAATCGTGTGTGATAAATCCTATGAATTAATGTATGTTTTTCATATGAACTTGGATTGGGGACAGAATCGAATTGCGTTAAAACATAAGTTTTAATATATCTTAGAATGGAATATTGAATAAACTTGTAATCAATTGTCATTAACACTAAAAAAAATACTACTTTATACAAGTCGAGAATTGGAAATAGCATTTAATAGGAGATTTCAGAAATTCGGTACATTCATCTCATATTGATAAAACCCTTTTAATTGCTTTCTTAGTTAGAATTAGTATAGAAAATCAAAACCAACTATTTTGTGTTACGAAATATCGAATTTGGTAATAACTAGTACACTATTATTAAACATTATTCCTTGTGCAACCATAACTCAACTCACTTAGCCCTTGTTTGAGATACATTATTTTTCTCATTCTTCTACTCATTTTCAACCACACATTTTTCAATAAAATAATATTTTCCATCACATCAATAATTTTTTTTTCTTTTTCAACCACACATTCCCCATTACATCAACAGTAAAA
>CAIGRT010017669.1:0-11826 GCA_903798405.1 Fraxinus platypoda
AAAAAAAAAAAAATTCAGTGACCTGAACTGGTCGCTAACATTTATTTTATTATTATTTTTTTAATAGGCGAGCCACGAGCCGAGCCAGCTCGTGGCTCGCCTATTAAACGAGACCACGAGCTATTAAACGAGCCACGAGCCAGGCTCAGTGGGCGCTAGCCTAGCGAACCAGCCTGCTCGGGCTCGTGGCTCGTTTTTTCACGAGCCGAGCCGACGAGCCGCTCGGCTCGATTGACACCACTAGGTTTGTCAGCCTAATGTATAGGGCGGCTGACCTATTGTCAGTATATTTAATATGCTAGACTTTGTGATGTGAGTCTTTAGTAAGGAGATGAGGTCACGTGGTTCTGATCCAACGGATATCACGTTGGCCAGAACATTGTAAATAGGTGGTCTATGTAAACTGTAAGGGGTTGGATAATAAAATGGTAATTGGAATATTGATTCTAAAATACAAAAAACACCCGAGAAACATTCTTGTTTGTTCTATATTTATCAGTTTGATTTTAGGTTGTTTAACTCTGTCGATGATTGTTTGTTAGCGCAATCATCTTACTCAATCCCGCTTGTGCTCGAATACTTTTGTATTGCGCCATAAAGCATCTCATGCGTTCACGTGTTCTCCTTCTCTCACCAGTTCTCCGGTCAAAGCGCATCGGAACTTGCTTGAGTAAGCGTGAGTGGGCCCGCCATCTGTTGTCCACATTTGCGTTTTATTTTTCGAGTCAACATATTGGTGCCGTCTATGGGAAATCACACATTTTGACCACTAAAATTCGGTGGGGAAAGACCAGTTGGAAACAACTCTTACAGTGAAGCGATTTTCAAACCTTTAAAAAGATGAATGTTTTTAAGAAATGACCATTGAGAAAGTCCAATATAAGCCGTTTTATTGGAAGCCAGTTTAGACTTAGAAGAAATGAATATTATTTGGCCAGAAAAAGCTTATCACCATGACTTCAACCAATGAAGGATCTACACCTCGAAGGGCTGGAATACCACTACACAAAAGTTTTAACTCAGCCGTAGTTGAAGCTGGTGGGTATGACAAGATTGTATACGTTGAGAAAAATTGTAGTAATTTCATTGACAAGGTCCGGCGTTTAAGACTTGGTGAAGGTGACGTTGCTGCAATACAATCGTATTTTTCCAAGATGCAAGCAACTAGTCCTGACTTCTATTTTAGCATAGACTTGGATGACGATGCCCGATCGAGGAAATTATTTTGGGCAGATAACAGGTGCAAGCAAGCGTGTAAGGAATTCGATGATGTAGTTACATTGACACCACGTACTTGACTAACAACTACGAAATCTCATTCACTCCATTTGTTGGGGTGAACCATCATGGACAATCAACTCGTCTAGGATGTGGTTTGGTCTCAAATGAGGATACAAGGACTTTCGTATGGCTACTTAGGACATGGCTTCAATGTATGCATGACCAAGCACCAAATGGAATAATTACAAATTAAGATCTTGTTACGCAAAATGCAATTGAAATTGTGTTTCCGAACACAAAGCATAGATGGTGCTTATGGGATATTCTAAAAAAAGTTTCCCGAAAAATTCGGCGGCCATAGACATAAAGCTTCTATTCTTCATGTTGTGCATTGGTTGGTATATGATGTGCAAAGTTGTGAGGAGTTTGAACAAGGTTGGAATAAGATGCTCGAAGATTACGATTTATACGAACATGCTTAGCTAACGGGTCTATACAATGAAAGAAGTCAATGGGTGCCATGCTATTTGAAAACCACACAACGAAGTGAGGGTGTTAACACATTTTTTGATGGATATGTTCATTCCAAAACATCCCTGAAGTAATTTGTGGAGCAGTATGAGCGTGCATTGAGAAGTAAAATTGAAAAAGAGTTTCAAGCTGATTTCAAATCATTTTCCCAAATGGTCTCATGTACGATAAAGTATGAAATGGAGAAGCAATTCCACACAATCGCAGAGTTCAAGGAATTTCAAAAACAGTTTACTGGAAAGATATATTGTGAAGTATTACACGCTTATAATTCGTACATGCATACTACGTACGATGTACACGGGGCCATTATTGTCAATGACTGTACGAAGACAACTATGTTTAAAGTACGCCTACGTAAGGATGAATGTGAGTTCGAGTGTAGTTGTCACTTATTTGAGTTCAGAGGAATTATTTGCAAGCACGCGATCGCAATTTTGATCCGAAATCGGGTGAAATTAATTTTCGAAAAGTACATACTTCGTAGATGGAGGAAAGATGTTAGCAGACCGTACACGAGGATGCCGATCAATTATGATGGTTGGATTAGTACTCCAGACCAAGTTAGATATGAGCAAGTGTGCAGTGCAATGCGTTTACGAAGTTAGCTGATTTGGTAGCACACGATGAATTTCGATCACATGGAATTGTGGAGTGGATTGAATTCCAAACAATAGAGGCATCGATGTTGAAGCCTACAAATGTTGGCTCCAAATGCATTGATGAATCTGGAAAGTACGCTAGCGGAATTATCTTCGACCCGAAATACACGAAATGCAAGGGAGCTCCTAAAAAACTTCGTCGGAAGGGACATCTAGAAACTAGTTCGAAAAAATCAAAAAGTTGTCGTAAGGTATAAAAAGTCAGTTTTTTTTGGTACAATCTCTATACATATTAAATGTGAATTTTTTTTTTCCATGTTTTGCAGGTGGCATCGAACTCAAGTACATCGAAAAGACACCTAGAAGACGATGTTCACCTTGCAATCAATGATCAGGTAATTGAACAAGAGATTTATATGTACCAACTTAGCTAAGTTCCCAGTTAAACTTTTCGTAAATGAAGTTATTCATTTCATTTGTAGGATGTTCGCATGACGAACATCTTCCCTTCCCAACATGTCAGCACACCAGAGAGCATAGGTGACTTTGATTAATGGACAATAGATGTAGAAGCAAAGGAAGTGCTTGATGTGGTTGCTGTGATGTTCGGTTACCATAGGTGTAGAACACGAATGACTGAAAATTGTGCTGGATTTCTATTGTTTATTTGGTGGCTTACTAAGTAGACATTTTGTAATTATTCAATTTTATGTTGGATTCTAATCTAATGCATTTCTGTTGTTCATTTCAAGTAATGGTAGTTGGTGGTTTATTGGTTTTCTAGTGGCTGAAGGTCTTAGCTGAGAATTGAATTTATTTAATGTGATAATCTTGGATGTTGTTAACAGAACATTGCTTCATAAGTGGATAGGCCATTTAGGTAAATGTTTGCATGGTTGTCAAAATACCTCAAGGTTCAGCCTGTGCTCTAGGGTGTAAAAGTGAACTTATGAGATTAGAATAACATGGCTTGAATATGCCATGGTTCATACAGTCGATGGTTTTAATGTTGACTTGATGAACATGAAATATTATAACCAACACTTGCTTGAATTATGCCAATGACATGGCTAACACTTGAATGGAAAACCATGTAAATCTTTTTTGGAGGAGTTTTGAAACTGATATCATAACCATGCTGAAGTAAACTACATTATCACAAGGTTCATATTTCATTTTGAAACACAAAATGTTGATAAAAAGAGGCAACATACACCAAACGGAAGTCTTGTTCATACGTATAGATATTTCAAACATAAAACCAAAGTAGTCACAACCATCCAAATGCACATAAATCATATTAAATCTTCCGAAATTCGTTTTCCCTTGAGCATGGTAATGTTCAGTGAAATCTCCAAGTCCCTCTCCTCAGTTATTTTTGCACACACTTTCAACATACGGGATAAATCGTGGACGAATTCACTTCTTTTCGTAGTGTCACTTGATTCACCTTTCAATGGATACTCTTCGTCGGGCGAAACGTTACAAAACTTGAAAAACTTACAGTCGCGGGTACAAGAATGGAACAACTTTCCTTGATTCTTGGAATTTTTTTCTACCTCCAACCATCTATCTCCACAGTTTGGGCATTTCCTCTTTTTTGGACATTCCGGCATCATGTGTCCTGCCTAGAATGACAAATTCCTCTGTTCTTCCCGGCCATCAACAATCCTGATTCATTCACAAAAATATTACTGCTTCATCATAAATTGACAAGATGAATAACGTTACGGTTGGTGTGAAATTCAAGCAAAATAAGCATACCTTACCGGTTAACCATAAATTACATGACAGATTTGGACTAATAACATTGGCAGTGTCAAACTCTTGTATTAACCTTGCAACTTTTCCACCCTACCATCTCATTCCATAAGTAATTGAAAAAAAAAAAAAAAACTGCATTTACATATAATGCTGGTCATTTGGATAGGGAAGCCCAAATTTTGTCTCGGCAATAATACCTCTCACAGACTACTTTGAAAAAAAAAGCCCTAAAGGTCTTCAATTAGGGCATATTAGAAACCCCTTCAATCTTGGTCGACCAACCCCTCACAAATCCTAGTTTAGCTCTCCATCCAGCAAACTCAACCTCAATAACTTCGACATTTAAGATTTATAACAAAATGGGTAAGAAAAGATATACTCTACACATTCAAAAGACGAAAAATGACAAAAACTTACTTCAAACGAGGTCCGAGATCTTTTGTTCGTAGGACGTAGAGTCATTGACGAGAGGTCTTCGGACGGGGGCAGGGTCGCAGGAGAGTTATCTTCAGACGGAGCAGATCGTGAGTGGAGAGAGAGTCGCAGGAGAAAGAGGATTTTATTTTTCAGCTGGCTTGAATTTAAAAGTGAATTTTGATTTGGAAAGTATATTCTCACGAGATGTTGCAGTCAACAGCCTTGGCAGATATTTTGACGCTACGTTAGCAGTTTGTAACTACATGTAGAATTCTCCTTAGTCTTTAACTGAACTCTTGTTTGATGGCCATTAAAAATATTATTATTTTTTTTGAGAAAAAAAAATTTTGAAATGGTGATTTTTGGAAAAATGTATGTCTAAAAAGTAAGGAAAATTTTGAATTTACATACAAAAATATTTTATTGTGAGAATGTTTAGTTGAAAATAAATTTTAGAAAAAAATGAATTTTTGAATAATAGTCATCAAACAGGGGCAAAATAAAATGTAAATTATTTTCAAAATAGAATCAAGCCAATTCTGAGAGTTAATTAGTACATTAATTTAACAAATATGTAACGACTTTTTATGTGCTTATGCAAGCTTAGCTCATGTAGAACCCTGTCTACTAGACCTAATTGGGCCATTGATTTTTTATTTTTATTTTATTTTTTAAATTCCAATCATCAAATTTTTTAGACAATTTGATGCTTGAGATTTCTTGGATTAATTACAACTTGCACCTGAATTGTAAAATGTTCCATGTTAAGTGTCCATGAAACACACTTTACACCTCTAATACAGATTCGATACATTTTCCCGACTCTAATAACCGTAACCTTGTGGCAATATGCAATAATTATTTTGTCCAGGAAGGACATGCCTGCAAATGATAACATTAAACAAACTAGCAGTCAAGATTTACATTTTTAAATAAATAATTAGGAAGGATTTGATTGAGAGAATCACAATCATTAACGAAAGTCAGGGATCATGGCTGAATTCATCCATCCATACTGTCCTTTCAGCCATTAGTGTGTGTAAAATTGCCTGCAGAAACAAAATCTATGCAAAACAAACTATGAATACTGTCAAAAGGAAGAATTAGACAGTGGAATGCATGTTATAAATGATCACTATATTGAAGAAACTAACTTTTATTCCAAAACGGCATGCACGTATACTAGAATGTTGGGCTAAAAAGAACTAACCGTACAGGAGTGATATGATTTAAGTCCTAGATATAATTTAGGCCGTGAGATTACAAGTTTTACTCGACGAAATTCAGTAGATGTTGTCCTCAAAGGAGATGAGTTCACGTTGCAAAAGATGCTCAAATCCCTGCAAGCAACTTAAAAATTTTAAACTGAACGCAAGATTAAAATCAAGATCCACTAATAGGGACACGCCAGTAAGCCGTGCATAATAATCAGAAGTTTGGAACGTAGCGTGTATGCTCTCGGACTCTGCAAAGAACAATGGTAAGTCATATTATGTTGGAATATCCCAATTTCAGATCACACGTTCCAGCTCCAGTAGGTTCACGTGCTCCAGCAGTTGAAGATTCCATCACCAGATCACGTTCAGCATATGGCTTCCTCCTTCCAGCCTCTTCTAGATCCTTCTTCCTGTTAGTTTGTTAGATAGTTTGTTAGCTATATTTCTCTATAAATAGACTAGTATGTAATGTAATTTCTTAAGTTGAATGAATGAATATTCTTCTTATTCCCTGCAATTTCCAGCAGGCTCTATCCTTTCCATTTCCAGTTTCTATCATTTTATTTTCTTATCATGGTATCAGAGCATAATGATGCTTCCGTCTGCATTTTCTTCTCTGTTATTTCCTTCTTCTTCAATAATCGAATCTGGAATGAAGCTTTCTAATCTTAGTGTTGGAATCGAACCAGCTGCAGAACATCAGGAATGGTTTAAGGGGAGATTCTGTAGTGCTTATGGGTAAGAACACCATAATGAAAAGGAGTGTAAGGATTCACGTTGAGAAGACTATGGAATGGAGATCTGAAGATAACTCTGACTTCAGATCTCCCGCTGGAATCCGCCAGAATGTCTGCCATTGGGGGAACTCGTTCAACATCTAATTTTCACTCACTTTCAACAGCTGATGTCCATTCCAGCTGCTCCTGAGTTTTTAATCTCTGAGCCTCCGGTTTCTATTCGCAACGGAGGATGTCATCAGTCATCTCCATCAATGTGTTATTCAGCCATTGATGATGTTTTTATCTAGTTCGAGTTCCTGCAATTATAATGGCAGACTTCAATATTGTTTGGATTCATCTTCATCATTTTTTTTATTTTCCTTCTCTGCTTCATCATCGATTGTTCAAGTTATGGATCTACAGATATCTTCCACCAATTGCCTGCATCTCTTCCTCCTCTTCAATATTCAAGATGGAAATCTTGAGGGGAGAGTCTTGGAATATCCCGATTTCAGATCACACATTCCAGCTCCAGTAGGTTCACGTGCTCCAGCAGCTGAAGATTCCATCACTAGATCATGTTCAGCATATGGCTTCCTCCTTCCAGCCTCTTCTATATCCTTCTTCTTGTTAGTTTGTTAGATAGTTTATTAGCTATATTTCTCTATAAATAGACTAGTATGTAATGTAATTTCTTAAGTTGAATGNTTTCTATCATTTTATTTTCTTATCAGTTATTACTAACTTAGAATTAAGTACACTTACAGTTCCCATCAAAATTGCCTCAAGATGCATAAGGTGCTTTAGCACAAGTTGCATCTTTTAGAAGGGCATGCAAGGAGCACATAAATAATATTTAGCTCACTTTCGGTGTGGATTAAAATCAAATTTTAGTAGATTTTGATAAAGTTAATAAAAACATATGATTGAAAAGTTGTATATCTCATAAAATATATAAAATAGATGATAAAAAATAATTATGATTTTAACTTTGATAAAAAAATTAAATTTTAATCTCCACCCCAAAATCTGTAGAAAACATTTGATGTGCCACGTAATCTTTCTCAATTTCTTCATCATCACTCTCGTTCCATTCTTTATTACTTGTCAGAAGTGAAACATCGTCCTGTCTCCGACAATATAGCATCTTGTAATACAACTGCATAAATAGTTACCAATTGATATCAACTACAAGACCTATATTAAGGAAAAAATGTATTGAATGATGCCTTCATTATTACATTTCACTTAAGAACTATACTCTCCACACAAAATTAGGCTCACTTAGATTTTGCCGAGGTATTATGCATAGTTTATGTTATAATTAAAAAAAAAAGTAAAATTGACTAGAAAGTAGGTAAAAATCTAAACTGACAAATTAGGGGGTAATTAGAACAAAACGTTCGTATCTTTCACTTTTATTGTACAAAACGTTCATACCTTTCAATTTTTAGTATTAACTACAGTTTTACTGTGGAAAACGTCATTTTCGTTCATTTCCAATTCAAATGCTTTGTTAAGTGAACCTCTGAACACCGCTCTTGTCCAAAGGGAAGTGTATTCTTGTCTTTCCATAGTTTTCTCATTTTCTTCCTATTAATTACTACTCTTAGAAGAACACGTAACGCTGCGGTAGCAAAATTATTAGTCACTCCAATTCTTTCCTTAAGCTCATCATCTATTGCCAACACCATATGAAGCGACATATTCACAACACTCCCATCTTTCATTCTCAAACAATCAAAATGCAAACCAAATACTCATATTCTCTCATGAACCTTTTAGTGGGCTAGCCCAACCCTCTCCTATAGCATGAACGCACTCAAGATCAATCTTTGTAATCCTCACATTCAGCATTCTCTCAGTATCTAAAATTTTGGCTGCCCTTTGGATTTCTGCCACCAAAAGATCCTCCAATTGACCCCTGTTTGGGTCTATTAAAGAACTTTTCACTACCAAAGAACCTTATTAGAATGAGATGATAAAGAAGCCATTTCTTTATGGAAGAGCACAAATGTGGCAAATGGATTGGAATGGTATATGGGTGGGTTTGGAACTTTTACTCTTAAATTTGGTTTTGTAATGGAATTAATCAACTTGTGTGAAGACGAGAATACTCTTCCCTTTGGATAAAAGTAGCATTCGCTTAAAATAGCATTTGGATGGAAATGGACGGAAATGATGTTTTGCGCAATAATATGCGGAATTAAAGTTGAAAATGCCAAAAATTAAAATGTATGAACGTTTTGCATAGTAAAAGTAAAAGGTAAGGATATTTTGTACTAATTATCCCAAATTAGGTATAACCTTTCTTTTTCGTTAAAAAGAAAAATAAAAAACTTCAAAAGAAAAGTCAATACTTCTTAGTCGTGAATAACTACAATTTAACACTCAAGACTCACAATTTAATACTCAGTCAACAGTCCATGTCACTAGTTATTTAAGAAAGTTGATGGAGAGATTGAAATGATTCTAAATAGCCATAATGCAAAATTTATGGGGGTTTAGGTTTTAGTTCTTACAAAATAAATTATATTTTTCATTTTAATTTGGAATTTTTTTTTAAATTTCGACTTAACTTGATTTATTTACATACTTATGTGAATGATACTAACCATTTGTAGATTACCACTACACCAAAAAAACACAATTTGCAACACATAAAAGACAACATTTGGTAATTAAATGTTGCTAAAGGGATGTATCGCAACATTCTAATACGTGAATGTTGCAATTGTTTAACAAAATTAAGTTTTGGCAACATTTTTTAAATGAATGTTGCAAATATTGCCTTTTCGTAATGTTTTTTAAGTGTTGCGAAATTTTTTATTTTTCGCAACGTTTAAAAAACGTTGCGAAATACCTTTTTCACAAATTTTTTTTTTATTTTTTTCTGATCTTTTCGCAACGTTTTTTAAAAAACGTTGCAAAAAATCCACGTTCCCTTTAAATCAAAACAGTTAGCCCTAACTTTTCCTCCTCTTCTCGTCTCTGCCTCTCCTTTCTTCTTCCCCATACTTTCTGGTTCTCTGTAAAAACCCTGTGATAATTTCCCATGTCGGCTTCTTCTCTGTTATTCTCCTGGAAGCTCCACCACGACCGTCATGGCCGCAAAACTGGCATGCCTCGACTCCCTCCACCGGTCGAAACCACCTTTTTTCCTTTCTCAGTCACCGGACCTCTCACAAACTGCTCGAATAGCATCGCGGTACCGATTCTCATCTCTCAAGCGATTCGCTCCCTCCCAGTCCCTGTTCCTCTCTCTCTCAATAGCTGCTTGTGCCTAGTTAGTCTTTTTTTTTTTTTTTAATTAGGCTGCCTTCCTTTTTTGTTTTTTTCTTTGAAATTGAGATGCCTACCATTGCCCTGGTAAGTGAATTCTGCTGTCTATTGTTTTTATTTTATGTTATTTGATGTTTGCTAGGAAAGTGTTTGATTTATAGTCTCAATGAAATTGTTCTGTAGTTGTGGAGTAAAAATCATAGTCGCGATTTAATGGACAAAAAGTATAGGGGAGTATACATTTATGGAATACATTCTTGTTAAGTTTTTGTAAATGTGGAGTAATATATTATAAATAGAATGGAATCAAGAAATATTTCCATAACATGACTACTAGTGTATGTAGATAATCTCTAATTTTCAAACCTTTCAGAGTTCTAACAACTACTATCTGTGATTCTCTAATTTCTACATGTGCAATTGTCAGCACGCCTGAATTCCAATCCTTGTTTTTCAGGAAGAGAAATTCTTGATTTGGTATACTGGTCAGGAGGAAAGACAGCTGCGACTAAGCTCAGTTACGAATGTTGTACATGCCAAACCACTGTAAGTTAACGAAATCGTTTTGTTATGTGATGCTATGTTTATGTATTTTATATCCAAATGCTACTTTTTTACAGAAACAACTTAAACCAGAGAGGGAAAGTCAGCGCCTTTCACTTGTCTATGCAAATAGCAGGCTGAGACTTGGTTTTTGGGTTTGAAAGCTGTAATATCCAGTAGATGTTGTAGTGGATTTTTGAGTAATTTGAAGAAACGAAAAGGGGCACAAAGTTGTATAAACAGTCCAGCCAATTTTATGAGAAGGAAACATATCTTAGGACTTTTGGAGGAGAAAATTAGATCTACTCAGGTTTCTACCACGCATTCGATTTTTGTTGATGATATTATCAATTCCTGTTAGCATATTCATGAAACAATAGAGTATAAAGGACCGTCTTCATTAGTTGAGCAGAATAAACTTAATTTCTAGAGAGTGCTCGAGTATAAATGAGGGTTTCCCATAGTGGCATGGTTGAGTATATTGAGAAATATTTCTTAAAAGTATTGGCAATGTTCAATTAGTAATAGATGTAAATGACAAAGAAGTAAAAATTGATAGCTGAAGATATTTTCAGATATTATAAGAAAATGACATTTTGATTTTGACAGTATTCTCGATATACTTTGGGGTTGTGTGACAGTTTTTGGTAACTGATTGAGAGATTGATTTATGGTAAGTGAACTTAAGTTGATAGCTATTGTTGTTTTGGTATTGGAACCTGCATTATTTATTCCTCACTCAATTATTCCATAACCGAGGGTGTTGAGAATGGTCTCGAGTTGAGGGAAATGCTTGAGAAAGAAGAACGTGAAAGGAAAAAGATTTGAACTTTATCCTTTGCTAGTTATGTATAACATGAAAGAAAAAAGATTTGAACTTTATCTTTTGCTAGTTATGTATAACATGAAGGAAAAAGATTGAACTTTATCTTTTGCTAGTTATGTATAACATCAAGTTTCATGTACTAAATTTTCTGTTTTCATTGGAACATGGAAAATGTGATTAATTCAGGGTTATGGCATGCGTGTGCTGGCCTGTTGGATTTGCTTGCTGATTTCAATTTGTTTTTTGCTCTTCAATTCATTTTTTGCACTGCTAAAGGTAATTGCTCTTTCTACTGGTCCGCTTCTTCTTAATGTCTTCATCATGGTTGCCGAAGGTAAAGAAAGTTTTAAATACGAGGGATATGTATTGGCCATATTGCTTTTCTTTACGAAGAGCCTCGAATCCTTATCTCAAAGACAGAGGTACTTTAGGAGTTGGCTAATTAGTCTAAAGGTAAGATCTTTTCTAATAGTAGCCGTTTACAAGAAGCAATTGAGATTGTCTAATGCTGCTAAGCTGATTCATTCAAGTCGTGAAATAATGAACTATGTCACTGTAGATGCTTATCGGATTGGAGAGTTTCCGTTCTGGTTCCATCAGACATGGACAACAAGCGTCCAGCTTTGCCTTGCGCTCTTCATTCTATTCCGTGTTGTGGTCTATTAGTCCGTTTTTGTGTCATTGTTTCTATGCAATTTGTAGTT
>CAIGRT010017699.1:0-17110 GCA_903798405.1 Fraxinus platypoda
ATACACACACAAAGGTATTTCAAACCAATTTTGTTTCCATTTCTCAAATATGTTTCAGGTTTCTCTTGGCAGGATGAGGGATTTCAATACCGCTTTCTGAGCTGGTCGTCATCAAACCTGTTTGTTCTGAGTGACCATATTTGCACTATCATTCCTTTGTTTATTCCTTGGTTCTCATGGACAGCAAGGAATGATATAAAGTACTAAGGATTGCTATGGAGTTTCGAAGGATCATTTGGCAGGTCTATCACATAATCTCTCTCTGCACATAGGCTACTTATTTTAGTTTGTACACCAACGAGGAGACTTGGATATCGCCCGTCTTTTTAGTATTTCTCCTACTCATCTACCACCCTTCCCTCCAATTTCGATTTTTTGGTGTACTCCATCAATGGAATCTTACAAGATCAATACCCATATGTTCATTGGGGATGACTTTTCTAGTGGTGGGATATCATTCAATATTAGTTTAGACGTAGTATTCGTGCATTCTCCTCATCTTATGGTAACTTCCCTTTACTTGAGGCTAAGCTGTAAGCTATTCTTGAAGAGATCCTTCTTGCGTGTCGACTTGGACTTTCGGACTTGTGGATAGAAGCGTATTCCTCTCTAGCCATACATTGCATCACCTATGGTAGCGGATCTTGGTCAATTGAGGCTACTCTCAGATATATTAAGCATCTACTTTACTTCGATCACGACACTATTTTCCACATCTACAGTAAGAAAAATCAGGTTGCTGATTCATTTACTTTAAATGGATGTGATCAATGCCGTTATTAGGAGTATAGTCCTCTCGACTAACCCCGATGACTGCACACCCTTGTACAGATTGAAAGATATGGCCTTCCCGTGTTTAGTGATCTCTAGGCTTTATTTTTTTCTTCATGTTTGTACAAGAGTTAGTACCTCCTCATTTTAGTGCTTTTATCTTTTGTACTTTTGATTAGAATTCAGGCCCCCCTCCCTTGTATTCGGTTATATTTTATTTATATCAAGGCAGGGGAATCCTAACCCCGTCCGTCGTGTCTTGGTGAAGCCTTAAAAATACATCGACTTGTAATGGTGCTTTACTAAAAATATCTATCTAGTTGAATTTATCACATCTCTTTAAAGGGAAAAATAATAATAATAATTAATATTAACACAATATCAAGTTTTGCACATCAGATTGAAGGCTCTAGAAGAGCAATCATTAATGACGAAAAAATTGAGATTCACAAGAATTGGATGATTCTTAAATATGATGAATTCTCATACTCTACTTATTCTCATGCAAATTGGTCTTTAGGATCGAATACCTTGCATTTATGGAATGTATTAAGGGCGAACTTTTTGTGGGCTTACACATACATTTCATGTGAATTGTTTAGATATATATTACAATTTTAATAGATGTATCAACCAGATGGTGACATGATTTTTATTATTGATTCGCACTATCAACCAGAGTAATCAATAAAAGCAACAAATCACTTATTTATTGTTATTGAATAATTAAGTTTAGTGTCAAATTAAACCCTAATTGTCAATAAAACATATATAAACCAAAGCATAAAAGTAAAGAACGCTAAATTTGATAAGGAAGGAATACTCCTTAAAGAACCCTTCACATGGATCAAAACACTCGAGCAAATCTTATCAAAAAAATCCACAAAAAAGGAAAATTTACAGTTGATCCAACACAATTAAACTTTAGTAGACTCTGATCACCTAACCTGTAAATCACCAAAGAACCTCTTCAATTGTGCAACATACATTTTCCAGAACTCTGTACTTTTTTTCCCTTCACGTGAATCACCAGAACGAACTCGTTTTAGAACAACTGGAACCATTGCTATCTCTTCCCAACTTCAGAACTCTGAAGGCTTATTAGTAAAGGTAATGATTTTTAGTGTTTGATCTTTTGTATTTTGATCTTTCAGTTGAATCAAGAGATTTATTTAATGTGTTATTGATCTTCAATAATATGTTTTCTTGAATGATAATAGATTCAACACCCTTTAGAAATGAAATTTGGCTTGGGTATATATAATAGAAAGTGTTTAAGGTTGAGAACTCAAAACTTTGTTGAAAATCACGAACAGGATTATGTCTGATAATACCATTACTTGAGCACCTCCCTTGAGGCTAGAGAGTGGTAGGTCGACCGCTCAAGTGCCCGTGCCACGGCCATCGAACGGTGCATCTACTAAAATTTCTACTCGGGCGCTCTATGTGCAGTTGGCAAGCGATTTTACGATGATTTCTTCTCATTGGTTCATCTTTGACTCTTTCAAGATTCATACTACCAACCCTCAACTCTTTGACTTTAATTACAACTCAATAAACTATGATTTTGGACATGAAAATAGCCAATACAAATTGGACCTAACAAACTCACTCTTTGACATTCCGTTACAAAATCATTTATTTCAAAATTAAAATCTACACAGTTTAACACTATTAACCCAAAGACCTAGTTCCCAATTCAACTCAACATCTTGCCCTACCCGTTTCCTGGAATACATGAAATCAACAATACCACGTGTAAAAGCAAGAGGAACTAGCAATTAAGCACTATATTAAGCTATATAACTAACACAAGAAAAACATGTGTAACACCAAAGTATATAATCCTATGTGCATCAATAACTTGGACATTAAAAATAACAAGATGAGATATATATATATATTGAAAATTTTCATATAACTCATTTTAAACGTGTATGGAGTAAATTGTATAAGCAACTCATTTTATATATTCAAATCTTATGTGCAGACTTCGCTTCATTAAACTTTTTAAATGACTCATGTAATGAGCTTTAGGTTGATGACTTCTAGGTCAAATGACGGTAGAGATCAGGTTTTAAGATACCCAACAGGCTTAATTACTTAAGGCATAAAGACTACGAAGAAAAGTATAAGATGCCTCACAATTTTTCTATGAAATTCAAACCTTTGTCTTTTTGGGAAATATACAAGAGTTTAGTCAATTACTTAAAGATCAATCCATATTCAAGGTCCCTCCACCACACCTATGACCGTCATTCCAAATCTCACACACGCGGTCAAAATTTACTCACAAAAGCTTAACGTGTGCAGTGTAGATGATACATGAAATAACTTACAACAAGTACTCCAAACAAATTATAAACAAAGTTAATGAAACATTTATTCATCGTTCATTAATTTTATTAGTACTTTATCACAAAATAACATGTTCAATGATATCATTTAAAAGTGTTATGACTTAAAAATCCTTTTTCTTTTTTTTCATATTTCATAATTTTTATTGTTTATTTTTAAAAGGATAATGCAAAAAATTGAGATAAAAAAATATAGTGCTTGCATGAATATGCAGAAATCAGGTTCTTGCATATGCATGCATCTAAAGATCTACCCAATGAGGTACATAAGTGTTCTTACCTTTAAGAGCAACACGAGTAACTCCGCAATTTATAACATCACTTTAATCAAAGAGTTCACTCTTTTTACCCAAATCTTCTTAAAAGAAGATGTAGTTTTAGTCAAATAACTCATCATATCAAGTGACTCACTTGATTAGCCAAGAATTTAACATGAGTAGTGATATCTTGTTTGTTATTCTTAACCAAAGGCTTATGATGCCTAAATCTAATATGACCTAACTCATCACAATTGTGACAAGTAGAAATAAATTTAGGAGTTACTCTTGATTTCACATTTTGAACCTTAGGTTGAGAAAACATATGTTGCACAGATTATTTTTGTCCTGGGGCTCCTACATTCTTAGAATTGATTGAGGGAAGTATAAACTTGATTTTAGAAGACGAATCGACATGAGGATTTGTTTTATTAAAGCCTAAACATCTCCCATTTTATAGCTGGTTTATTCAAATCTAACATGTTGACAAGCTTCTCAGATCCACTAGAAAAGTATTGAAATTGGGCACTAGATTTCTCAAGATCACTCGTAAGAGTCTTAATCTTAATATCTAAGGACTCTTTCTCAATCCTTAACTCATTCAATCTTCTAGTTGACTCCTCAAGTTTGACTTCTAAGTTCTCATTTTTAACTCAAAATTATGCAATCTCTTAAAGGTAGAGTTATTCACCTTTTTCAACTTAAAGCTCTCTACATACGGCTAGTCAAAGGCCTCATGTATATCCCAATTGTCTTCTGATTCTTTCTTTGAAGATTTAGATCGTTCTTTGTCCTCAAGTGTCTCAATCCCATCTAGAGGTTCACTCTTAACCACAGAAGTTACTGTTATATAATTCCCCCTCATCGGTATTGGAGTTCTCACTTTGATTATCGGAACAAGACTCATAATTAGTGAGAGTAGAATTCATAGCTTTACCTAGGATTTTCTTATAACTTGGGCACTCGAATTTAACATGTCCAAAACCTTGGCATTCATGACACCTCACTGATCGAGACCTCTTCCAGGCAACCTAAGCATCTCTCTTCTCTTTTTTATCATTCCTGTTTTTGCTGGAGTCACCTTTAAACTTATCACAAAGTCTCATATTATTCCTAAAGAATTTCTTAAATTTCCTAGCAAGTAACGCAAACTCTTCATTCTTTAGGGTGTCATCTGATTAATAGTCTTCTCCTTAATAGTTTTTAGGGCTAAATACTTGTTTTTCTTAGACTAGGGTAGGCTAAGTTCATATGTTTTAATAGATCCTACAAGTTCTTCTATTTTAATATAATCCAAGTCTTTGATTTCCTCAATAGCTGTAACCTTCGGCCTAAATCTCTCAGGTGGGGATCTCATCACTTTTCTTACAATCTTAGCCTCAGGGATTTACTCACCTAAGTTGAAACTAGAGTTCACTATATTATTCAATTTAGCATAGAACTTATCGAAGGATTCATCATCGTTCATCCTAATCTCTTCAAACCTAGAGGTTAATATTTGTAATTTAGAGTTTTTCATAATTCTCGTCAAACCTATAGGTCAACATATGTAATTTAGAGTTTTTCATTATCTTAGTTCCCTCATGTGTGGTTTCTCATGTCTCATGCTTCTTTAACAGTCCCACACATGGACACTCATTTAAACTCTTTGGGGAAAATAGCCATAAAGATGGCATGAACACGTCTACTTTTTCGGCTACACTCAGTTAGATCATCTTTAGTCCAAGTATAAGCCTCTGTTTGGTACACATTAAAATTTTCATTCTCATTCTTCTACTNCTTAGTTCCCTCATGTGTGGTTTTTTATGTCTCATGCTTCTTTAACAGTCCCACACATGGACACTCATTTAAACTCTTTGGGGAAAATAGCCATAAAGATGGCATGAACACGTCTACTTTTCTGGCTACACTCAGTTAGATCATCTTTAGTCCAAGTATAAATATCTATTGGTGTAACAACACCAGGGACAGATGTAGATGGAGCGGTCAAACCCTTTTCTACACTAACCCAAACTCATTCATCCATAGACTTTGAAAAGTTTTCATTCTAACCTTCCAATAAACATAATTGCTTCTGTCAGAATATGGAGAAACAAAAAATGATGACTCATCTAGATAAAATTGGGTCACAAAATAAGATTAAGCTTTGATACCAATTGAAAAAGGTAGATATATAGTCTGAACTGAACGTTTAGACTCAACAACAACTAGATGTGTATAACGTGGAACTAAAGTAAAATAAAAAGCAAAAAATCACTCATTTATTATTTTTAGATGATTAAATTTAATATCAAATTAAGCTCTAATTGTCAATCAAGCATATATAAATGAAAGCATAAATGTAAAGAACACCAAATTTGGTAACGGAATAAAACCCAACGAAGAACACTTCATGGGGATCAAAAACTTTCGGGCAACCTTACCAAAAAGATTCACTAGAAATAATAACTTATAGTTGGTCTAACACAACTAAACCTTAGTAGACTCTAACCACCTAGCCTGTAAATTTTGATTGTGCAACCTTTACTTTTTAGAACTCTGGACTTGTTTTCTCTCCACATAGATAATCAAGAACGAACTCATTCTGGCTCCAGTTGTCTCTTCCCAACTTCAAAACTTTGAAGGCTTACTGGTGAAGGTAATTGCTTTTGGGATTTGATCTTTTGTGTTTTAATCTTTGTATTGAATCAAGAGATTCATCGAATATGTTATTGATCTTCAATAATAAGTTCTCTTGAATGAAAATAGATTCAACACCCTTTAGAAACTAAATCTGGCTTGGGTATATATAATTGGGATTGTTTTACGTTGAATAGAACTCCAAATATGTTGAAAATTGCTAACTGGATTCTGTTGGATGACACCACCACTTGAGCACCTCTATCGCAACTAGCGAGGGGTCAGTCGACCGCTCGCTCCCTGTTGTGGCCAACAAGTGGCGCATGTATTGAGAATTTCGCTTGAGCGCTCCGTGCGTGGTTGGCAAGCGATTTTTCGACGATTTCTTCTTCTTGGTCCATCTTTGACTCCTTCATAACCTATAGTACTAACCCCCAACTCTTTAACTTTAATTACAACTCAATAAATTATGATTTCCCCCCATTTATAACTAATACAATTTGGACCTAATAGTACTCATGCAAAAATAATAATAATAATGTTATTTATCATTATGATAATGAAATATCGATGATGTACCAGTCTATGTGGAATAATGAAATTGGGCGGTTTAATTTTTATGAAAGAGGGGGAGGAGTGACAGAAATATAAGGAATAATGAGTTGCCACATCACAAATATTTTATCATCATGATGATAAATAGCATTACTCAAAAAGAAATGAGAAAATGAAATCATCAAATATAATGCGAGACTCTTAACATAAATAGATAGAAAATTTCTTAGTGTATGCAATCAGAAGTCAATCTCTTGTTAGCTTGATAATGATGAAAATTGATGTGCATTTAATAAATGTGGTTATGACCAACTTATATGGAATACTTGATAATTTTTATATAAAATCCCTCATAGAGTTAATATGCCCAAAGCATATATTTCGAGTTTTTGGGAAGCATGTTCGATTAACGTACAGAGACACTTTACAATATGGACTTAAGCAGCATTATCTTTTTAATGAAAACAGGTACCACAATGACCATATCCATGTATTTATATAGAAATCAATATCGAAATTTGTCATCATTGTTGTATAAGTTGATGATTAAAATATTGCAACTTGGAGAACTTCTAAAGGCAATTAATTATGTAAAAAGGAATTTTTATGAAAGATGTTGGAAAAATAAAATTTTATCTCGACTTGTAGATCGAGCATTTAGCCAATTGAATTTTTATTTATTAGTCAACTTGTATAAGAAAAATATTTAAAAGATTTCATATGAAAAAATGACACTTCCATTTAATACTTGATGGTTATTTAGCCATTCTTGTACTGTTTGGGTAAAGGGCAAGAGCGCTCTTTCCCTTTTACCAGTACTTACTATTAGGTTATGAGGGGTTTTTCACTTGAAGTGAAAAGAAGATAATTTTTGTCCTCAAGATGATAGTAAATATATCATGAAATACAATATCTTATTACAATAGATGTCTATTGTATCTTGCTATTAGTTCATAATTCGGAATTAGTTAGTTATGGTGATGCAAGGTATTATTTAATCTACATAAAACTCATTTACCAGTTATCTACTCATATGGGACTACCATGACAATTTTTGTGGCCTACATGATTACAAAAGCATTATCTACTACAACACTTGAGAAGTAGATAAACAAGATCTCAAGTGATAGAATCACGAAGGGAGTAAATGTGGTTGTACTCTTTTTTCTTTATCCAAATTTTGTCTGATTGGAGTTTTCTACAAGGTTTTAATGAGATAACTTTCATAGCGTATTCAAAAGAATAATAAATTTTTTTCCTTCATTAGGATTTTCTGCACATGATTTTTCTTAATAAGGTTTTAAAGAGACATTATTTGTTAATAGATGTTCATAACTACAATATATTTACCCTCAATATAGCTCTATGATTTTTATCTCGTAAGTTACGACAGAGAAAAAACAAGGTCTTTTTTAAGTGTAATGGTATCAAACCATCATGCTGACTGTAATCAACTACGATTAGATGAATATCTTGTATAAAGATGGGATATTGAAGATATATTGATGCACAAGAAATGGATAGCTCGATACAAGGATTCTCATTTATTGAAATCATAAGTTTAGTTGTACTCTTTTTTCTTCGTTCAAGTTTTATCAATTGAATTTCACGACAAGGCTTTAACAAGGCAATGTTACTGCTCTAAATTTTTATAATTAATTATACTTTAGTTCCAATTCTTTTGGTATTTTTGTTCCACTAAATTTTTAACTAAACAAGGTTTTTAAGATGGTAGTTATTGCGTAAATTGTCATTCAATGCAATGTGTTGTAAAGTAATTGATAATGATGAATGACTATTTAGTCTTGTCAAAATATCTAGATGATAGTCCTACTTATTCTAGAAGTCTTTTCTTGATCAGTTTATAACTCTTATTGAAACTCTATATACCTGAGTCTATAATTATATTGAAATACACATATGATTCTTATTGAAACCTTTTGTTTGTATGTCTATCAATGTAATGAAATACACGAGTTTTGAATCTCTCAATTTTTTTTCTGTTGTTCTTGTTTTCTCTTAATTTCATTACAAAAACTTTAGTTTTGAGAGAAATCACGATATTAGAACATATTGTGTTTTTAAATAAGAGATTGTGATCCACATATGGAAGTTAAGTGGGATGAGTCAATAAGCGACTTGTCCAACCTATGAGTCAAACTGGCTCAGCTAGCCTTTGAGGCAAGTCACAAGCACAAGCCGAACACGATAATTCTTGTGAGAGCCGCTCGCGTGTGATCCAACTTGTGATCTTGTAGGTTGGGCAAATCGCTGTGACCAACTGCTAGGTGAGCCAACAAGCTGTCCTAGACCTACAAAAATGCAGCAATAGTTATTGTTGCATTTTACTGCCGTGAAAGGTTTAAGATTGTGATTTCAGGTAGTCATTCAATTTTTTTAAAATTTTTTCCTTACACGTCAGATTTTGCATATAAAAAAGTAGTGCCACTGTCTTCAGTTTTTACTCCATTTATGCTCTCAACACACATTCTTTAAATATCTCATTTTGATACAACATTTTCTCTCAATCTCCCAAGTGTTTGATTGATTTTTTTTTTTTTTTTCTGATTTCATAATTTGTTTGGTATTGATATTATTATACCACTTCAAAAAAAAGATTTCACTATCTAATCTCTACTTTATACTTTCTGTCACATGATTTTACCACGTAATTTATGTAATGGCATCATCTTCTTCAAACGAATATATTTTATTCAGTTTCTTGTCAAGCTTTCAAAGATCCAAAGAAAATGTCAGTTGTTTTACGTCATTCGATAAAATGAAAGAAGAACTAAAATTATTCTTGATAAACTACGGAGGTAGTATCTTTTTATCCTTTGATTGTAGGTATTCTACGTCGTTCGATAAAATGAAAGAAAATAATTGTTGTTAAACACATTGTATCTGATGAACTTAATTGTCACGTTGCACGAATTATTGCATAATCTTTACAAAATTTTTATTTTATTAATAAAATACTTAGTATATCTCGTACTGAGGTAACAATAATATTTTACAAAATCTGTCTTGGTTAATTTCGTTCTAGTAAAGTATTTGAATATAATTGTTATGTTAAGTGTTTATAGTCAATAACATAATATGATGCTCATATATTGGAAGGTCCGTTAGGTAAATTAGGGAGTACAAAATCGAAAATATGGAAGCGTAAACACCGCTTTCATTGTAATTTTTCTCGTATTTTCTAAAACAATGTTGATGGATTTCAATTCCATTTTTTCACATAAATTTTGAACGGAATTATAATAATTTTGAAACTTTGATTCATTATACAAACGAGATAACTACTTTTTTATTATCAATTTCAAATGAAGCTATTTTGATTAATGGTGATTGGAATATATGCACTTTAATTTGTAATTTGTTAAATAGATTTTTTGTCTTTCATGTAATGTGGATCATGTTTCTTCAATTTAAATTATGTTTTACTCTTATTATTAAATTTCTTTAGCACTTATGAGAACAAATTATAGAATTGTGTAATTCGTACTACAATTCAAACTATACAAATTTAACTTCTCTCGATTTTGAAATGTATGAATCTCATAGCCTGGAGCTTTATATGGGATATGACATTAATAGGGGCCAACTTCTTCAATTTATCTAATGGTTGAATGCACAACAATATCACTATCCAGTATTGTCCAGTGTAGTCCGAGACTTGTTCACAATACCTACGATTTTATCAGCAATCACATATGTAAGGTCTACAATGAAAAATCATATGTTGGACTGAGATGTATCAAGTGGCTTGGACAATATTACAACCCAACTAGAAATACATATTTGTCTACGCACTTCAAAAGGATGAAGGTGACCTTACAGCATCTTTTCAGTTTTGCAATTACAGACTAAGATGGTATTATTGCAAGTATACCCTGTTTCTTTTATTCGTTAGTAAATTGTATTTATTTCTTCTTTTGTTCAAAAAAATGTACAGAAAATGTTAATTAGTATACAATTTAAACCCCGTTACATATCATGTAGTTGGTCCTAAGTTCAAATAAAGGAGGAAGGGCTCTACAACTTTATAACTCTTTTAACTAACTAGATTTTTTTACACTCGCCATTTCTTTACACTTTGGGGGTAAAAATGCAATAAATTCTTATGAATTCATTACACTTCGGAGATAAAAATGAAATTTTAAGTTTTTTACACAAAAAAAAAAAAAGAGAGAGAGAGAGAGAGAGAGAGAGAGACAAGCAAGATGGGTTTTAGGAAACGAGTCAACTCGTGCTCGACTTGTCACATTTACTACTAATTTAATTAATGGAATATTATGTACGAAATTTCAGGATCTTATGTGCTAGTTCAATGTGGACTGAATAATGTTGTGAGTACAGGAAAAAAAATTGATATAGAATTTTGAACTTCACTCACATGGAGGTGGGCCCCATGTAATTAAAATATTGGCAAAACCCCCACCCTACCCACTGCTGTGTGTATTCTGTCTGATACAGGAATTTGAATTCATGTACCTATAGTACAGTTCATGTGGACTAGACTAGTAGTCCTATTTGAATTGTGTTATCTAATGATAAAAATATATACAGAGTTATCTTTACATCTAATTCGGAGTATAACATTTTCAATTGTGGTATAAATTGGTATCTTTAAAATCACTTTTGCATCTTTATTTCCATCCTGGTGGATCTAAATCAAAATTCTGCTCCAATGGGAAGATCTATATCCACTTTTTGTCTCTTGTGGATAATTTAAATCTTTTTTTTTTTTTTTACATTTTTCACCGAAGAATGCAATTTGCATCTCGTCGTTGAAGAGGTTTTCAGCTATTTTTGGATATCTAAATCTCTATTTTACACCACCATTAAAGATGCTCTTACTCATAGAATTTATCCATCGCGTTGTAGTTATATAAGCAGAGGAATTATATCAAGATTATAAGATAAGCAAATTCACTAATACAGAATGCATATATTTCCTTGAAAATATATTAATATAAGTACACGTTCTTCTAGCATAAGAAATCTATAATATATTAAATATCACATCAAGTAAGAACTATTTTTTTTGACAATTTTAATCATACTATACTTCAATTATTTCAATAATACTTTACTTTATATTTTTTAATATATATTTCACTTATTTAATCATTTAGTTACCATCAATGTACATGCACATGTAACAAATTCATTTCACCTATGTGATTTCATTAATATATGAATTTTCTATTATTAATTTTCAATTTATTAATATTCATCTTCATTTATGCATTTTAGTGTCATTAATTCTAATTATAAGTTGATTAGATTTTCACATTCAAGAATGTATTTCATTATTCGAGTCCATATATACTAATTAACATTCAGTTTTACTTAATTAAAAATTAAATAAATGATTTAACATTCATCGTCATGCATATATTCCCTAATATTAATTCTAAATTAATTAACAAATACTTATATTCAAATATTACTTTTACACTACTTATAAAACATTTCATAATAACGTATAACGTACGTTCAACGTTGACTTCTAAAAATTATGATCCTAATCTTATATTTCCATTACTGAACCAACAGAAAGGTTTGAAAATTTCACTAAACAATGAGTCATGTCTGGTATTTTTGACATAATTTGTATTGTAAATCAATAGTAGTATACAAGTTACATGATCGAATCAACAGAAGGGATTGAAAATTTCACTATATATATATATTGATGAGGAAAAAATATCGATAGGCCCAAGCTCGAGCTACTTGACCCGAACTCGGGCTAGTAGGCCCGATCTTGGCCCACTCCAAATGGGCTAATTCCAAGGTCGGGTCCATTATTAGGTCGGACCTAGGAATACTAGTCCTACTTAAGTGCAAACCTCTAGTTCATTACAAATTCTATCATAACACAAATTGTGCACTTCTAACACAATACAAACACCTAAAATAACTACGACAAAAATTATGAAAGGTTGAATCCTTTTAGGACTCTATCTTCNTATCACAATACAAATTGTGCACTTCTAACACAATACAAACACCTAAAATAACTAGGACAAAAATTATGAAAGGTTGAATCCTTTTAGGATTCTATCTTCAACATCTATAAATACATAGCACATTCTCATTATTCAGGTATGTTTTACATACTATTCCAATATACAATTTATCACATAATTCTCTCTCTGACTTAAGTATCGGAGGGGCGACGAGGACACACCTCGACGCCTTTGTTTCAGGTATCGAAAGACCTCATTCGTGCTCGTTCTCAGTCGTCAGACTCGGGATCAACATGTACGATTTTTGGCATCAACATATATATAATGATTTATTTGAATGAATAATGAAAATTAAACCCAAAAAGCATGCAATAAAAATATAAAAATATAATACAGTCGACCTTACACTATCAAATATAACAAAATATGCGAGTTCTCATTTACTCAAAATTTATTAGAAATATAAGTTAGTTGCTATTGATGTAGAACTTGGATTAGATTGTTGATGACCACCACTAATCCGAATTACAAGATAAGGATGTTTAAAATAAGTAGGTTTTAAAACATTTGATATTAACACAAACATACATGAAGATTTAATTTAAAGATTGAGAAACAAATAAATGCTCATTATTACAATTGTTTTTCAAGGTATGATATGATATATTTGTGCAAAAGCATGGGATTGAAAATGTACTCGTGTGGATTGGGTGCATACTAGTTTCTTCTGGCATAAGAAATTCTTCTAGTAACTACGAGCCGAATACTTTCAATAAATATAAAGAAGGGAAAATTGCAGCAACAGTTTCAAACCTTTTCATTTTTGCAGACTTCACCCTAACTTTTATTTTGTGCCAACGGAGATCTCAAATCTTTCAAAAATATGCACCGGAGGTCCATCCATTTAACCGTTAGTTGACCCAAAAAGTCAAAGTTTAATTAATTTTGACCAAACTGATAAGGGCAAAATGGTCATTTGCATTTTTCTCATATTATGTAAGTTAAAAAATGAATTAAAAATCTCAAAAATAATTAGAAAAAAAAACAACTGTTCATCTCCTCCCCCAGCCACCCCACCCCTTCCCTTGGAAAATCAACCACCATCCCACCACCACCGGTCCCGTCGCCACATCTCCCAACACCACCGGTCCCTCAATCGCTGGATTTGGTTCCTCGATTGATCTGTGCAGCCAGTCATTTGGATTTGATTCCCCAGTCATCAATGGCGATTTTGAAAACCCTAAATCCAGCAATCCACTTTCTCATCCTGTATTTTCGTCCAAATACAGAGCACATCATGTTATTAAGAGATGTCAGTTTCAATGAATCCCGAACATGAAAATCACTCTTTCGTGCTCCAAATATTGCCACCATCTGATTAGCAATTTCCAACCTTTGAGTTTCCAAATATTGCCACCATCTGTTTCGGCAGCAATTCTTCTAAGTGTCTGCCAGTAAACGCCGTAGGGAGCAAACCCAATAGCCCTATTGAACATAAGACAGTAGGCAGGTTCCTTCACCGGGCGATCAGTGAACGAAGAACTGTTCAAAATTTCTTTCGCTACATCGGGATTGCACGTAACGATTACTCGTGCTTCACCAAGGCTAAACGCCATTTGACGTTTGGCCTGGAAGGATTGAGCCATGGCCGCAATTTTGTGGTGGGCTAAACCCATCATGAGTTTCATACTCCCAATAATTGGAGCACTCTTTAGACCCGGAATAGGCTTGTTAATTGGGATTGAAATGATGGCGGGATGGTGGTGGTGGTGGTGGGAGATGTGGCGACGGACCCGTGGTGGTGGGATGGTGGTTGATTTTCCAAGGGGAGGGGTGGGGTGGCTGGGGAAGGAGAAGAAGGGTTTTTTTTAAAATTATTTTTGGGATTTTTAATTCATTTTTTTAACTTACATAATATGAAAAAAAAAAATGCAAATGACCATTTTGCCCTTATCAGTTTGGTCAAAATTATATAATTTTGACTTTTTTGGGTCAACTAACAGTCAGTCCATCCATTTGAACTTCTGGTGCATATTTTTGAAAGGTTTGGAACCTTCGCTGGCACAAAACAAAGGTTAAAGTAAAGCCTGCAAAAATGAAAAGGTTTGAGACTGCCACTGCAATTTTCCCTATAAAGTATGAATAGCATTTTAGCGTCTCCAAGTCACCTTACTCGTTTGATCTTTATATGTACCAAATTGCTCTTTTTAGTTTAATGGATGTGATATCATATTAAGAGTGTGTTTGGTAGAGATTTTTGAGGGGAGAATTGATTTTTGAATAGTGATATGATGGGAAATGTGTGGTTGAAAAAAAAGAAAAAAGTATTGATGTGATGGAAAATATTATTTTATTGAAGAATGTGTGGTTGAAAATGAGAATTGATTTACTGTAGAAAATGAGAATCTGTACCAAACAGGCTCTAAATATCATATACACCCCTTAAAGAATTGATTTTTGAATAGTGATATGATGGGAAATGTGTGGTTGAAAAAGAAGAAAAAAGTATTGATGTGATGGAAAATATTATTTTATTGAAGAATGTGTGGTTGAAAATGAGAATTGATTTACTGTAAAAAATGAGAATCTGTACCAAACAGGCTCTAAAACTTGAAATTCCATAATAAAAGGTTAATAGTGTTAAGAGAAATATCTCAAAACCTATTGATTATAATTTCAATACGTGGGATTAATCCGTTAACAAAATGGATCTATAAGATGATTTGTAATAAATATCAAAATGTTGGCTTGTATAAACAATAGTAACAACTTACTTTTGAGTTCAATGAAAATATCTAGGGCCCCGTTACTTCTCAAGTTCAATTACGAAAGTTCTTTTATATCCATCGGTGTGTCAAAAAATTATAATTTATTATAAGTAGTGTGTCCCAAGGTATGTATAGCTAAAAAAAAATAAGCAAAAAATGTGAATTCTACTCTGTGAATTAAAATAAAGTGCAACCAAATTATAAGAAAATATAATTTTTGACAAAAAATTTCAGGATCATCATTCGGACCATAGGTATAAATCATACCAAGGAAAATCCAGTGAGTCAAAGAGAAACTTCTTGCACAAGTTTAAAGAGAACAAGCAAATGGCAACTATCTACCACACTTGGCTAGCACACATGCCATAGGGGTCATGAGCCTAGCATAGCTCGACACTGCTAAAGATGTTTACAGCGCGACCAATGCCACGCCAACAATTTTTAAACATAAAAGCCCCTGGTGCAACCAAGTGCGCACCCAATATTCCATGTCCAATTTAGCGCTTAAAATCGACTTGTAGAGAGAAAGTGCAGTGATTATAAGTAGGAATTAGTATTTTAACCGAAATCGAACCGAAACCTGGAGGTTGGGTTTCAAAAGAATAATTTAAGAATTGGAACGAGAAATGAAAACCGACCATGCCCGAGTCGGTTATTGGTTCTTGAATTAGAACCGTGGATACTTGACTCTAAAATCGAATTTGTCATTTTTCATAAATTTTTATTTTTTAAAATTTATTCAATCCAAATTAATGCCCTATCCCTACAAGTTTGCAAGGATCACTAGTGGTAGGCTAAGTAGTGGGTATCTAATCAATCAAATTCTCGTTCATAGTCATTTCTGACGCACTTTACTCATCCGTGTCAAAAATCTTTCTTGAGATGCCACATGCAGAACCACAACTGGAATGGAAAATGATACACTTACAGAACTATTCACTTACAGAATAGTTACAGAAACAAAAATTTCCTAAAATACCCTTCACATATAATTTGCAACTTGGAGCCACTACAAGTATATAGAAACTACAATTAGGCCCTCAAAAAATTTCAGGATCATCATTCGGACCATAGGTATAAATCATACCAAGGAAAATCCAGTGAGTCAAAGAGAAACTTCTTGCACAAGTTTAAAGAGAACAAGCAAATGGCAACTATCTACCACACTTGGCTAGCACACATGCCATAGGGGTCATGAGCCTAGCATAGCTCGACACTGCTAAAGATGTTTACAGCGCGACCAATGCCACGCCAACAATTTTTAAACATAAAAGCCCCTGGTGCAACCAAGTGCGCACCCAATATTCCATGTCCAATTTAGCGCTTAAAATCGACTTGTAGAGAGAAAGTGCAGTGATTATAAGTAGGAATTAGTATTTTAACCGAAATCGAACCGAAACCTGGAGGTTGGGTTTCAAAAGAATAATTTAAGAATTGGAACGAGAAATGAAAACCGACCATGCCCGAGTCGGTTATTGGTTCTTGAATTAGAACCGTGGATACTTGACTCTAAAATCGAATTTGTCATTTTTCATAAATTTTTATTTTTTAAAATTTATTCAATCCAAATTAATGCCCTATCCCTACAAGTTTGCAAGGATCACTAGTGGTAGGCTAAGTAGTGGGTATCTAATCAATCAAATTCTCGTTCATAGTCATTTCTGACGCACTTTACTCATCCGTGTCAAAAATCTTTCTTGAGATGCCACATGCAGAACCACAACTGGAATGGAAAATGATACACTTACAGAACTATTCACTTACAGAATAGTTACAGAAACAAAAATTTCCTAAAATACCCTTCA
>CAIGRT010017703.1:0-11255 GCA_903798405.1 Fraxinus platypoda
AATAGTACACGGAATAGTTGTCGGAATCGGAGCAGTCGCCTGAATAGTCGTCGGAACAGTCGCCGGAGAAGAGTGGTGGTCGGAATGGTCGCCGGAATAGTCCCCGGAGCGGTATGGGTGGTGCATGTGGGATGGGTTAATTATATTATATTAGAATTAAATATTTAATAATAAATTGATTTAATAATTTATTATTTCATAAAATAAAATAAAAACCTGATTTTTGAATTTTCAAACTATAAACCTGATTTTTGAATTGATATAAAGAATACACCTTATTTATGAATTTTTCTCATATATTAATGGGAAAATTTACTAACTATAAGGCCCTGTTTGATTGGATAGTTTTTCCATGTTTTCATTTTCCCACAAATGTGCTGTTTGATGACAAAAATTTTCCAAGGAAAAAATTTTCATGTTCTGGCCGTCTTTTTTTTTTTTTGTGGCAATGGAATTAAATTTCATAACCAATTGTAAAAAAGAATTTTACTTTAATGGACAATTTTAATGTAAAAAGAAAGTCAAACGAACACTAAACTTTGATAAAAAAAAATAGTTTTCGAGCAAACTATTTTTTACTTTTCGGCAATGGCAACAAATTTCATAATCAATTGTAAAAAAAAATTCACTTTAATGAACAATTTCTATGTAAAATAAAAACAAATGTGAACAAAAAGATCCAAAATTTTAAAATTTTCCGGCTGAAAAATTATACCATTCAAATATACATAATTAACAATTCGCAGAAAAACAATTTCTAGACAATTATTTTCTCTGGAATTCATTTTCTTTCCATCCATTTTTCCCCTTTGCAATCAAACGGACCCTAATAGTTTAAGAATACAATTACAAAATTAAAAAAAAAAAAAAAGAAATTTCAAAAATCAAGTGATGTGTGACTGTGACATATTTTGATAAATGATTGGTATGTATAAATTGTGTGGTTGTGATTTAGCCCATATATGGCACCCAATATTCAAAGTTTATTTTTATCAAATTCATTTTCAATCACATATTTCATGATACTAATTACTTTTATCAACTTTTTAAATACACATTTCATCAATTTTTATTAAAATTTGCTAAAAATTCGATTTTTAGCTAAACCAAACATGAGTTTGGTATGATGTCTAATTGTGACCTAATATATATGTAACATGCTACGTGTCAGTTTGTGTTCACCTGATTTTTTTATTTTTTTGAAGGAGTTGATGCTTCATTAATGAATTAGAACTTTAAACAAAATATGGTTTCATGCAATTTTTCATATATATTAATTGACGACAAACTATCAATTAGCTTGGCCTGGATCAGTTGATTTGTTATATTTTCGTTCATTCTCGATGTAATTCAATACAATAAAAGATAATTTTACAACAAAAGTGTGATCTTCAAGGAGAAGAATTTGTGCATTGATTTGATGCATTACTTAAGACCCAATTGTTCTTTCAGGTTATTCTTGGTGTAGTTGGAATTTACAAGAAAAGATTCCAAAATAATCTGGTCGCCTAATTGAAGGTGTTTAATTAGTGTCTTGTTTCATTATATAATCGGCTAACTGAAAGTGAAGAAAAATTTATAAGTATAATCAGTGTTTTAAAAAGCGTAAAACGTGGTTAGATGTGGAGGTCTAGCTTCAAGCTTTATAAACCTAGGCGATACTTAGACGTAAAAAAACTTACTTATTTGAGTATTTCTATGGTTATTTTAAATACTTAAATCATTCTAAAAATTATTTAATAATTAAAATAATATATATCAAACATCTAAAAATAATAAATTCTATATTTACTTTTAATAATTCCAACAATTAATCAATTATACAATGTTCAAGTTTTCGAAATGTAAAAGCTAAATTATTTTTCATAGTTTCATATTTCAACTAGACAAATCCTAGTTAATAAATTTACATGAATTTCATGCATACTTTCGAAATTTTCAACAATAAGTCTTAAAATCGTAATTACATAAATAGAATCGTACCTTAAATTTTATCTAAATATTTATTGAATAAAGTCATTTTTTTTTAACTTTTGTACAGATAAAATTATTTAAAAACTTAAAACTAGATTAAGTAAATCCTTTTGAAAAAAGAAATAATAATAATAATAATTTTATTTATAAAATAAAGTCAAATAAAAAGTTTTTAAAAAAATAAAAAAAAATAAAAAAATTAATAAAGTGCGCCTAGGTGCCTAGGCACGTATTTAGTGATCAATATAGCAATTGACTGCTTAATTCGCTTTTACTGTCAACACGAAGCGATTTGTCTATGCTTCATGCCTAGGTATGTTTCTAGAACACTGCATATAGCTATGTTAACGAGTCGAGTTGAAAAAAAAAAGTTCAGGCTCGGCTCGAACTTTTTTGGGCTCGAGCCAAGCCGAGCAAAGCTCGGCCAAAAAAAATAAGGCTCGGCCCGAGCCTTAGCGGGCTGAGCCGTTCGGATTTTTTTTAAAATGTCAAATTTACATTTTTATTTAAAAAATTTAAAATTTATACGGTTTTATACATACTATAAATTAAATAAAAAAGTTCGGGCTCAGCTCGAGCTTTTTTGGGCCCGAGCTGAGCAAAGCCCGGCAAAAAAAAATGAGGCTCGGCTCGAGCCTTGGCTTGGTGTAACCGAGCTCGGGCCCGGCTCGAGCTTTTTTCGAAAAAAGTCAGAGCCGCTCGAGCCAGCGAGCTTTTTTGTCATCCCTAATCAGAGCCGCTCGAACCGACGAGCTTTTTTGTCATTCCTAACTACATATATAATTGGCGGATCTTATTCTTGGGGTAGGTCAACCTAGTTGATTCTCACGTATTCAAAGACAAACTTTATTAATGCACCTGTAGTTTTCCTCTTCATTGAAAAATGTATACTACTCTATGACTCTATCCAATTGTTTTGTACTGAGGGTGGCCCACCGTGACACGGTCTATGACCTGAGGTCACTCCAAGTACTAGGCCAAACCCGCGGGGCACGACATGTTGACATCTGTTTTGGCCCCCTTCCCCGGGCCCAACATCGTAATTATTAATTAGAAAAAGCTACTAGCCCCACCAACTTATAATTTCAAAAAAATTTGTCAAACAAGGACTCGATCGACCATTTCATTTAGCATAATGTAGTAATTTGTCAATTTTCCCATGCATGCAAGATTATCTATCCAAGACATAACAAGGCTAAACTGAAAAACAGCAAGCGCAGAGTTCTGTTTCCATTGGAATGAGCATTCTCTCAACGCTCTTCTCATCAGCATGTGCTTCAATAAAATGTGAATGCTTCTTCTCCGGGGCAAGAGTAAGTCATCAGCAGCCTTGACCGGGGCAAGAGTAAGTCTAGAATAGATAGTGACTTTGCCATTACTATGCTGTTGCCACTTGCCACCACCTCTTTTTTTTTAATCAACTTATCTCTTTCTGTAGGCATCTTTAGCTTATTCTTAATTTGGGAGGGGATTCACTTAATTTGTCATATTCTATTACTTTTCTGTGTATTTTATAATTGAGGAGGTTACATCATGATGACAAATTGGTGGGTCAAAATAAGTAATTTAGTAAGCAACTTCAATAAAAAGGAAGTTTATTTAATTAAGATCTTCATATAAACAAATTTATAAGGGTTTTGACTACTTCTTTTAGGCCGTTTCGAATTAAAATCGGATTTAAATCTAAGTCAAAATCAAACAATCAATATTAACCACATCTTTCATGGGTTTCACGACTTTTCCACCACACATTTCAAAAACTTCTATTACAATTTACTAAAAATCTAATTTAAATCTTCATCAAACACCAACTTTAATAATGTTGAGCTTTTAAGATGGAATCTCAAATTTTAATATGATATTAGAACCCATTAAACTTCAACGAGCGATTTAATCCGACATAAACTATAAAAATGAGCACACGAATTTCAAGATTGACTTGCTCAAATCCCACATCGAATAAAAATGAAAACATAAGCTAATTTATAACGGTTCGTACTACTCATCTAAAAAAATTAAATACACGAATTTCAAGATTGTTATGCGCAAACAAGTCATCATTTTGCCGGAGCATGTTGACCTTTTAAGATGGAACTCTAAAGAAGTTATGTTCGATTTTAAATTTATTCACTTATGAACAATGTTTTAAATATCATAAAGTGCAACAAGACGGTGATGTCAGGTTTCAAGTTTTTACGAATCTAAATGGGCTTAGGAGTAAAAAATGTAAAGCATGGTTAGGCGAAAAAAAAAAATGAAAATAATAAATAAATTGTGCCTGGATCAAGCCTATGCAAACCTTTTAAACACTGCTTACAGATACAGTGCAACAATTAAATCTTCGCAATAGCAAACACATCAAGTAATCATAAATTTGGTATAATCTGTTACAATCAACTAAGCCCTATTTGGCAATCATTATTTGAAAACTATTTTTTCTACTTATTCATTTTTAACTACACATTCACACAATAAAATATTTTGCACGAAAACATAAAATTTTTCTTTATTTATTTTATTTTTTATTTTTTTTTACCAAAAATCACATGTAACATACAAGGGTAAAGAGAATATGCACGAAAGTAATTGTTCATATACAGTACTGTGCAGTGTAGCCTAACAACGCAAATTTCCCAAAACTATTTGGAATTTGTAAAGAAATCTCAAGCCGAAGTCTACAAAGCAAAGAAAACTATACATTAAAACCTCAAAATCAAATGTGGTGTTTACAAAATTAATTTGAAGCATATTCAACTCTTTGCTAGTGCAATCTCTGTGGAGCAAATTACTGCTAATGTCATCTTGCGTCAACAGCTGTAAGAGTGACATTATTCAAGGAACTACTACTCTTTTGGCTCTGCTGAGAAGATCCCGTACCTGTATGAGAACGACTCCACTTCTCAGCAAATGCGGTTTGCTTAGGCACAGGAAGCTCGACAATTTCACTGCTAAGCATTGATAGAATGGCTGAAATATTTGGCCTATCTTTTGGAAGTTCTTGGACACACAATAAGCCGATGTGTATGCATCTGATGATCTCTGCACGGTAGCTTGGACTCAATATTCTTGCATCTATTAAAGCCACAGCATCGTCTTCATTCCACAGTTTCCATGCCTGAAATTTTTGAGTGTGTGTGTGTGTATGAATGTTAGTTTTGTTTGGGGGGATGGGGAGACTGGAAGATTAAAAAGGTCGTTATGGAACATCGACCAACCAAAAAGATAATGCTTTGACTGCGGACACGAGTAATCCACAAAGAACAGTAATAAAGAGCGGTGGTTATTCAGACGAGACATACATTGAGTTAGTGTAGTTGGGAATGTACGAAGATTAAAAATTTAATCTGAAATTCATAAGCTTTTCACTTGGAATTTCATTGAAGATTAGCATAACAACTTGTTCCAAAGTCTTGTCTGCAAAAGAAAGAGACCGTGAAACTTCAAGATTTTTTACATTTCAAAGATACCAAAAGATTGGATTATCGAATTTAGAATCTTAAAAGCACCAGGGGATTGAACTGCATCATGCCCAGCCTGGAAAAAAGTCAGTTGATAGGTATTAAAGTGCATTTTCCTAGCCCAAAAACAAATCTGAAATTCTGAAAATACATGAAAGCAATCCCAAACCTTTCCAAACCCATTTACCAAATCAAATTTACCTGAAGCCGATCAGGTTAAGTGGAAAACTTAAAATTCCCATTACGTATGCCCGCAATTACGCCTATTGGATATGATAGGCAAGTAAATAGGAGGATTTTTTTTTAAAGTTCAGAGAATCAGATTTGGAGTAAATTTATGGTCAATCAGGTGCTGCTACAGCATAACAGTTCTTTTTGGTCAGATGAGTCCAGCCTAAGCACAATGTATGCTTCATATAAAGCTTGTACAGGAGCTCCCTTCTCAAGTAACGAGTAACTATCTTAACTCCAAAAAACCAGGGAAAAAAAAGGTAAAAGCATAGTGACTAATCAAACGAAAAAATCTCATGTCCCAAATACAAATTGGGGAAATTTCAATTGACCTTTTTTCAGTTAAAATATGAAGAGATATATGTAACTTACGTATCCCAAAAGGCTCAAAGAGCTCTCATTATTATAGAAGCTCGTGTTCTTTCTTCCACTAACAATCTCTAGCACCAAAACTCCAAAGCTGAAAACATCAGATTTTTCTGAAAATCTTCCTTCC
The DNA here is from genome assembly GCA_903798405.1 of Fraxinus platypoda. Classification (NCBI taxonomy): domain Eukaryota; kingdom Viridiplantae; phylum Streptophyta; class Magnoliopsida; order Lamiales; family Oleaceae; genus Fraxinus; species Fraxinus platypoda. The sequence continues at coordinate 6,160 of CAIGRT010017703.1, forward strand.
ATTGCATATTCAGGGGCCATGTATCCACTGAAACAATATCATGAAAAAAAATCTGAAAATTACCTTTTAAGTTATTGCACTAATCATTCAAAGCTAAATGAAACTCATGGCTGAAATAAGCGAAGACTAGCAACTCAAATTGGCCAAAGGCAATATAAACTTACTATGTTCCTACCACTCTTACAGTGCTGACATGATCTTGGTTAACTCCAAAAATTCTTGCCATGCCAAAGTCTGAAATCTTTGGGTTCCAATCATTATCCAGTAATATGTTACTTGGCTTCAGATCTCTATGAACTATCCGCAATCTAGAATCTCTGTGAAGATAAAGAAGGCCTCGGCCAATACCTTCAATAATGCTGAAACGCAGTCTCCAATCTAAGATCTCCTGCGATGGATCTACATAGACAACACCCGGAGGAAAAGAACGCATTATTTATAAAATCTGAACCACATTTTAAATAAATTTGTGTAGACTATGTTGTAATCAAATTCTTTAACAATAACATTAATTATAAAAATTCAACAGGAAGGGATGAATCTTGCACTGACCAAAGAGATGTGCATCCAAGCTTTTATTAGGCATGTATTCATAGACCAGCATCTTCTCTCCTCTCTCAACACTGCATCCCAGCAGTGTAACGAGGTTCCGGTGTTTGAGTTTAGAAATCAACGTCACTTCATTCATAAATTCTTTCATCCCTTGTGTAGATGCTCTTGAGAGCCTCTTGATTGCAATTTCTCTACCATTTGCCAATTGTCCCTAGAGAGAAGCAACAAGTTCAGCACTTCTAAATTCCATGAACCATGATACTTGAGATGGATAAGGATGAAAAGTAACCTTGTAAACTGGACCAAAACCACCCTTTCCAAGCTTGTTTGCATCGTGGAAATTGTCTGTTGCATTTGCAAGCATCTCAAATTTAAATAATGGTAACTCTTCGATGCTAGCGTTGCTTATATCATCTTCATGAGAAACATCAACTGAATCAGATGGGCGTACATCTCCATGTTCGGATCTTATTGTGTTGCCTGATTCAGGAGAAAAGTTATTAAGTGCTAGCTGCATAAATTTGCCTTGTTGGGTGAAATTTCTAAATATTACCTCTTGGCTTAGTCATAAATTTCCAGGAAAAATACATGACAATGGATATGGTAATCAAACCAATGATAACCATAACTATTATGATTAACTTAAAGTCTTTCTTATGACCTGCAACAAAAGAAAAACCATCACATTGAAGAAGAAAAACTCAAGTTGTTCTTAGCCGTAAAATAACAAACAATAACCTCATAGGGGCAACAAGAAGAGCACAAAGTTTTATGCAAAAATTACCAAATTCCGAGTTTGATAGTCGAATGAAAAGATCCGAGCCTCCAGAGAATTTCTGAATGTTAACTAAGCTTCCAGTCCAGAACATACAGCCAATACCAGCGTCATGAGCATAGGCTATGCAGGAACAGTTCTTCAAGCACAGACCTTCACATTCAGATTCCTGACCAGGCTGCCGATCTCCATAATCTGGAACTTTTATCATTTCTAGCTTCAAAAACCTATCTTCTTTGCTCCCACTATTGGAGCCATTGTTTGTTTCACACTGCAATTGTCTCCTCCTCACGCACCCACTTGTCCAGTTCTCTGCTTTCCACTCGCCCTCGTCCTTTGGATCAAACCCTTTCAAACAGGTACAAATAGGCGAATTTTGTGAGTCACAGCTCCCAAATTGCCCACATGTGCCATTACCACAAGTAGTAGTAGCCTTCTCAACTACGCTGAGACTGCGACTTAATTTCATTGCTGTCAAGAATGAGCCCGAAGGTTGCTTAAAACTTTCCCATATTGCACGTCCGCTCAAAGATTCCCGCAAAACAAGATTACCAGAATCCAATAGCTGGGCAGTCGTGTTCATCTTAGTAATTTTAACATTTGATGACCAAAGAATTTCCTTGTCCCCATTCATAACGACAATATTCCCATCTTTATATATCATCACAGTACCAGAAGAATCATTCAAAGCTTTATCCCTATTTGCTACCCACACCACAGTAGGGTCAGAAACATTTTGGTTATACCAAATACCTAAATAACGCCTGGAGTTATTGACAGGACTGAAAAATCCCAATTTGAAGTTCCGACCCTTAGACACTATAGTTTTAGGGTCTTTAATAACTAGATTTGCTGTAATGTTGTCTCTTGATGTGCAAAATCTTAAAGGGCAACAGTAAAGCACAACAAGAATGCATAGAACAAGAGAATTCGGACTCTTACCCCAGATCATGATCAAGCCAATGCTTCTTGATTCTTGCTCTGATGTAACGATTTCTGATTACCAAGAACAAAGAAATTCTCCACCATTCAGTTTTGTAGGTCTAGTAGAAATAGATCATTTTCGACCAAAATTGGCGGCGTTTCTGTACAGAAATTCAAAGGGTGCAAGTTGTAGTACTATGTTTCTGAATCTTTAATGAAGTTTGAACTAAATCACGAACCACAAGCCATCAAAGAAGAATAGTAGTGTCTTGATGAAACCAGCGTGATTTAGAGAAGTCTTTTCATTTCTTCTATTTTAGTACTTATTTCTTCTTCTGGGGTCGGCTTAGTGGAGAGGAAATAAATTGAAAAAGCCATAGCATCTAAGCCATAGGATTCAGGGTCTTGATTGATACAGTGTCGCGTTTGATTTCCATTATTTTTAAAATGTATTTTTTTTTTCTTATTTTTAATTACACGATTTTAAATAAAATAACATTAAACGTAAATTCAAAATTTTTCCTTATTTTTTAATTATACATTCTTCACCAATCTATTATTTTAACATCCATTCTTACACCATAAAATAGAAAACAATCAAGCTCAATGTTATTCGATATTGACAATTTATCACCGTCACAACCTCCGTGAAGTAGTAGGTAGGTAGTCAAACTTCCTATATTGTTATTTTTTACAAGAAGTTGGCTTTTAGCACCTAATTTAACTTTTTTAATTATTACAATACATGCTTCTAAATAAAAAATGACTCTTATTTAACTTTTCCAAAGAGATAATTTCCAAATCTTACATGCATATAAATGGCTGTTTGGCCCTTATTAACGAGGACAAGGACGTGTGTATTCACCGCTTTCATCTATCGGTCAAATATGTAGACATAATAAATACATTCAGAAGAAAAGGAAAATCATATATAATTAGTGTTTGGCATCGAAGAATTGATCATTAGAGAATCGAGGTTCCAACAAATTATTAGAATTTAGTAGACCGTAAAGACTAAAGAGATTACAGAGGTTGAAGAAAAACAAAAACTTTTACCTCCCAAAAATGAGTGGGACCCACCCTTTTTTTCCTTCGAAAATATGAAGTCAGAGAGCCACCTGTATATATTTGTAGAATAGAACTTCTAATACTAAACTTTATGGTAAATTGGGAGTGTGCAAATGCTTGAATATTTAATACAAAATGCCGTGTGACAAGCAACAAACAAATAGATATTTCTGTAGACAGCTGCAATCACGACCACGCCAACCCTTCAAGAAAATCCGCGTGTACGAGAAATGGCGAAAGTAAAACAGGTTTTCTTATTGGCCAAAATCTTAAGGATTAAGCCATTTGTACATTTTGTGGTTGACATGAAGTTTGACATGCTTTGGAAATTCAAAGTGTTGTTGGCGGGAAAGTGTGTAATGTTTAAAAACTGGCTAATCATGATGCGACATGTGTCACAATGTCAAACTTAATGTAAAAAAAAAATGTACAAGTAGCATGATCCAAATCTTAACTTTAGGGATTTCCTGGTCGTTTGTTGGATACTCAAATGTCAAGTTCAGATTGTTAATAATTCAAAGCGGGAATTTGTCCTTTGTATATTGTTCCATCTNAAAATGTACAAGTAGCATGATCCAAATCTTAACTTTAGGGATTTCCTGGTCGTTTGTTGGATACTCAAATGTCAAGTTCAGATTGTTAATAATTCAAAGCGGGAATTTGTCCTTTGTATATTGTTCCATCTTTTTCATCCTCAGCCATTAGTTCGAACGCGACGACGCGTGGCTGGCATGGCCTCCAAGAAAAAACCCAAACCGCATGGTCTTTGGTCGCCGGGCCCAGCACTACTCCTTTCCACAACAAAACATCTGAATCCAATAACAAAGCAAGCATTTAATTTCTCCATGGTGCACTGATGAATGTCCATAAAGGTTGATCATTAGGGAAAATTTGGTGGGGTTTACAGGATAATCACCTGCGCTTGCGTATGTTGGATCCCGGAACAAATTTTTTTTGTTGACAACAGATAAAAAATTTAGGTTATTTATCTAATAATTCATTTTATTTTCAAACATTTCTAGTATTTCAATTGGTTAGAGCTTTCACATTCAAATTGTAGCCCTGTGATTGAATCTCTTTTAAACCAATTTATTGTGCAATTTTTCTGGTTCTACAATTTTTATCAAAACAAATGCAATAGAGGGGGGATTTGAACATGTAAGCCCTCTTTAATTAAGATTATTACAAGCATGACACTTGTTGAATTTTGACACTAAATGTAACAGAATAATATATGTTCAGTTTTAGCGATTTTAATGCAATTGGAAAGATTCAAACTTGTGCTATTATTTTGAATTAGACAAAATTTGGTCAACGTGTCATTTGGTGAATATTGTTGATATATATAATAGAATTATATATGTTTAATTTTAACAAAATAATTGCTACATTTAATTTTTAATGTTTTATTGCGATTGACGTTTTGACGGTTAACGGTTAATGATCGCCCATGCTCAAAAAAATCTTGGATCCACCAATGTTTTTAGGTGCATAATCTCACAGTAGATATGAGGTCGTGGATGACGATGATGGACACGTGGGGCAAGTCTATAGCCTTTTGTATCACAAGTTATGCTACTCTTACAAAAAAAATTTTGGCAGGAGCTATTTCTGTACATTTAGGGTCCGTTTGATTGTAAAGGTGAAAAATAAGTTGAAAGAAAATGAATTTCAGGGAAAATAATTGCCAAAAACTTATTTTTCAGGGAATTGTTAATTAAGTGTGTTTGATTAGTATAATTTTCCAACGAAATTTTTTTAAAATTTTGGATTTTTT
>CAIGRT010017706.1:0-12370 GCA_903798405.1 Fraxinus platypoda
TGATATGGAGTAAGATCTGAGTAGAAATATAAGTATGCTCTGCAATTGTACCTTCATGATGAACCTCTGCATCAGAAAGTGCTCTATTAACTATATGATCCGTCCGGGGTTCAGTAATTCACAGCAAATCCAAAAGTCAGGCCCTTTGTTGAACCTGTTGAGGTGTTGTGTGGCTAAAATATTGTGATTTGCTGTAGATTTGCTATCACTTCACCCATTTTGATATCACCAAAAAGGTTGATTTAGTAGAGCTCATAGAGTCCATCAAGATAGAAGGATTTAGATAGAGAATTTCAATGCATCTCCAAGATCCCCAGTATTTAATTTAATAAATAAAACGGGGAATTTCATATCCTCTCTCTTCCTCTCTCTCTCTCTCTCACACACACACACACAAACACAATAAGCATTGAACGATGTCATAATGTTGCACAACAAATATCGGTTGACATCTTTTAAGGTTGGAGGCTTTTCCTGGGGTCAGCCAGTGATATGGAGTGAATATCAGAAGGCAAGAACATCAAGTTTCAAGGAAAATTGTGGTAGAGATCGATTAATAATTAGGTTGGGCCAGAGCTTAGACCGAGTTGAGGTAGTGCAGATGATTGTTCACTGAGTTTGGCATAGGTTTTCACCAAGAAGATTTATTGAAGATGGGATTGCTTCCGAGGTGATAACAACTTTCTTGTGGGAGTGGGAGTGGAAGAGGGCCACTCAGGAATGTGAGAAGGAGAGTATGAACTCGATAGTCCCTTTGCATATTACTATGTTACTCAAATAATAAATTTTGAAACAAGTAGAATTGAAATGAAAGGATTTCAAATCCTTCATCAGTTCCAAATCCACCGATACAAAAACAATTTATAATTGCCTTTACTTTTTCTAAACACAAAATCACGAAATGTGCATAAGAAAAACAGGCATTCTCAAGCAAATATGTCCCATCAGGAGCACCAAAAAGACCAAATATAGCAACAAGATTACAACAAACCAAACCTAAGTAGTCATTCTCTTAATTTATCCTCAACTAGTACTAACTCTACTTGTTGGCATTGTACTCTCATTTCTATCTTATCCTCATTTCCTTTAAATTCATCAACAACATAGTAACCAAAAGTTAAGAAATAGCCATGTCTTCTCTTAAAAAACAATGAATGTCTCCTATGAGAATTACAAAGTTTTCGTTCAGACAAGGTAGAATGTTCATAAGGTGCACTTATGTCTCGATATATTCTTGAAGTAACTTTTGGAGATGGGATGACTACAAACTAAATTGACCTGATCCTTAACAGTTCCCATTTCTCCATAGAAGATTAACAAACAGTGTACTAAAAAGGGGCAAAATGTCCACAAGTTTATTGCAAGGTCTCAAAAGAGAAGATTGTGCTTATTTTCTCTTTGTTTGCTCCCTTCAAGAAATCATTAAATATAAGGATTTGAAACAGGACAATATAGCTGTAATACAATAATTAGCAACTTGCTCAGGATTGTTTATTCAAGTTCTTAAATCTGTGTTTGATACTTCCCACGTGTGTATGGCCAAGTTCAGAAGAGACTCCGTTAAATTTCAAAGTTAAATATGTTAACGGATTTTACTTTCCAAACCCCCTTTAGAATCATTAAATATAACAATTCGAAAGAGGAGAATCCTCAATATTCTTTTATATGCTAAATCCATATTCAATATCTACCACAAAGTAAGAGTTCATAAAACTGATAACATAGACGAGAGAATCATAATCCATAACTAGCGTATTAACTGGCTTCCAGAAAAACAGACACAAAACCAGATGTAAGTTGCATAAGTCCAACTGTCCAGATGCTTTAATTAATCTTGAATGTTGAGATTCCATCTATTCCAATTAGCACAAAGTGTACGAGCAACCAAACAGAATATGCGACAATGAATATATCACATACAGGATAGAAAGGTGAGTCTTGCGAATGGAATTCAATTTTGAACTTCGGCTCTCTGGAGCTCGGGCCAAAAGTCCCCCCTAGAATGAAAAGCAAGATGTCATAAACAAGAGTATAAGCTCAAAGAATGGTGAATCAAGAACTTAAAGGCAAACTTTTTAATGACAACAAATGTGCTGAAGACCAAGTCAATATGAATAACAATGTCTCATTCCCACAATGTAGTGAAGACTCTAAGAACGAAAATTAACAGGAACATCAATTTGCTCGTGTCACATTTATATTCCATTAGTAACTAGTACAATATGAGCATCTGGATAACAAATTATTAACCCAAGTTATAAGAAACCTAAGATCATGTTTGGGAAGTACTTATAAATGGTTTAAATTAAAAATAGATGGAAATGAGTGGTGGATAAGTGAGTAGTACTTGTTGATCCCTCACAATGTGAGGAAAAAAGGTGTCTCGAGTGTTTATACAAACTGTATAAACATGAGCCAGCCTAAATGACTTCTTAAGCTGAAATATATACAAGACCAGTCCTAAAATAGTTACCATTAACTCGGACACGAATATCTTGATCTTAACAAATAAATACCTAGTCATGATCAATAACATTACTTCTTTTTCTTTATTCTTGATCAATGCCTATATATTCTATCGAAAATATTTCATTATCTGAGTCTTACAATTTTATGCTCTACTGCATTGAACAGAGAATTCCATCACTCCCTATTATGTTACCAAACCTTCACTCTTGAATGGAAAATTGTTTCCTTCAATGAACTTAACTGTTCCATCTGGACAATATATTAATTCGTTATAACATTTTGCAGTCTCCGGTGTACAAGAATCTAGATGAAACTAGCAGAAATCAAAATATGAGTCAAGCTTGAATTTTTACACAACTAGCACTTCCACATTTCAACTAATCCCTTATTCCAACGCCCTATAATATAAATACTACAAATTTCTCGAGTGTACACAAATTTGAGTTGAATGAAACGCAAAAAGTGATAATATACCTGTATGAACCGGGATGATCTGATCGGAAAAGACAACATCGTACCAGAGGTCAATGGCAAAAAGTAGGGCCCACCACTGCCATGTTAGTCTCATCTTGGTTTTCTTTTCTTCTTTATGAATTCAAAGACCTGTAAACCCTAAATTTGAACAAGATGGAAGATCATTCAACAATGGTGTGCTATGCAGAGAAAATAATAATCTGTATGCGACCCTGTCCCTGGGTCTTAACGCCAATGGTCCAATGAAAATTTGCCACTTCAGAATAATATTGGGACGTAATTAGTGAAAGAAAATGAAAGATTCTTTTTAAATTAGAGAAAATTTTCTATTTCTCATTACTGGCCAATGTTCGGCACAAATTATAAAATGTTTACAAGAGATTCGCAAGTAGTATCCACTTATTTATCGCTCATTTTTATCTGTTTGTAAGCACTTTCGAAACACGTTTTTAATTAGCAAAACATTTGATTACAACTGAAATGATTTTATAGAGCTAAAATAATAAATAAAAAAATAGGTCTTGGAGTATAGAAATGTACCAAGACAAGGAAAAAATACGAGAGAAAGTAGAGAAAATACATCATCTAGACTTTGTCGAGTTGGATTAGTAGGAGAATGATTTGATCAAGTAGAGAGTTAAAGATAATAAAAGTACTCACATGACTCACCCTCACGGTGCTTTGTCCTGAATAGAGTGAGATTTCCCAATTAGATAGTTTATCGAGATCATGCAGAGATAGAATTATGGAAAAATTCTTTGCAAGCAGGTCAGGTATGGGGTGAGGATGAGAAATATGGTCTCTGGCCTTATAGTTATTTATATAACTATAATCTAAATCGTATTTACGAGAATAAAATATTAATGTTAAAAAATTAATTACTTAATGGAAAAAGGAGGTTGGGAATGGAGCTCCCCGCACTGCTTCCTCTACGTCTACGTGGGGGATTGGGGAGGGAACATGGCATTAAAATCCTCAACGTGAAGGAAAATGTGAGTCAAAAAAGGAATTAAGTCGATTGAAATAGACATTTTTAGAGCAATAGTATAATAACATAAAGCCTCTGTTTGACAAACAGTGATTTTAATTTAATGTTTATTAAAATTAATGTCAATAAGTAATTTTAATGATATATTTTATGGATCTCACAACTTTTCAACTATATATTTCATAGATATCCATCAAAATTTATTAAAAATCTGATTTTATTCTTCATCGAAAGAGGGCTAAATAAAAGTTGTTTTAATTAATAGGAATGATCATAAATTTATTCACCTATTAGGGTTCATTTGACGACTTCTTTTAGAGAAGCTCCTTGAAGAAGATATTTTAAGTCAATTTTTTTTCTGAAAGTTCTTATACACAGACAAAATGCTTCCAAAAAATTATTTAAACAAATCTAACAACAACTTCTTAGGATGCGTTTGACAAGTTCTTTTATAAGTCAAATTGAACATATTTAAGTAATTTTATAAATGTAATTTATCCGACTAGAAAAAAATATAGTTAAGCTAACCTAAAATATTTTCTTTAAAAAGCTCCGCCGGAAGAAACAAAAGTCTTGCAAGTCCAATCTCAGACGAACTTTTAACTTTTCGAGAGTCCGATAAAGGGTTGCTTAATTTATGTACAATATCACTTATCGCTAATGTTGCTTCATACATCATTTCTATGTATCCTATCCTCCTTTAAATTAAGAAAAGAATTTGTTCATGTCAATGCAAGTCTTGTACAGCAGCCAAAAATTAAAGCACCATATTTTTGTTTTTCTGTTATCTCCTCATCTTAAAAAGTCATTTGACTAAGCTAATTAATTGACCAAAATGGTTTCTAAAAATATGAATCATGAAAAAAAAAAATCAATATAAACAGCAACAGAGAAGTAATGAAAAATTGTACCAGAAAAAAGAAGCGATTAATTGAATTACATAAGCTAATCTTGTGCACAGTAAGAGGGTCGTCAAAAAAGAGAGAGAGAGAGACGACATTTTTCCAAACCTACAGCACAACATTATCACGAAGCTGTTGCAGAACGGGAAGCATTTAGCCCTAAACCGATACCCAGACCTAAAGGAGCAGCATCAGTTTTTCTACTGTGATTATGGGTATGGCTACAATGAGAAGAATGAACATGCCCATGATGTGCATTTTTGTTGATATTCATGTCGATTGCTACATGGCCATTTCCATTTGTTTGATGAGCATGGCTGATACCATTCGACAGGTTTGTATTCCGAGACATTTGCAGCGTCGAAGTCCCTTCAGATTGACTCGATTCTTCATTGTACTCCAAGTCTTCATTGTATCCATTTATCAAGAAATCTGAACAGTTTTTCTTGCAGCCATGATCATATGGGTTTCTGAATCGGCCCCCAGCTCCTCTGAGATAATTGTAACGCATTGAATTTGCCATTTCGTTTGTAGTAATGTTGTGAGCAATCTGTAGGGGGGATAGAATGGCAAAATCCGTTAAACACAAATAGAATAAGTCGCCAACTCCTCTTAAAAGTAACTAAAAACACTGGCAAAAACTGTTCCAACACAGACACTAAAATGTTGGCATGTTACTTTTTGTTATATGTTTATTTTCATATTCAGATTTTTACAAAAGTAATATCTTGACAAAATGGATCACAAATACACCCTAACCTAGGAACAAATTTAAACAAAAATGGTCGAACACATGACAATAATCATGTCGTACATTGATCCATGTTCTTAACATCGAATATTCGTGCATGGTGTAGAAGCTATGTGCTGTGGAAAAATGATTTACTTCTTCACGGGAAATGAATATGTGAAAGAACATCGTATTATTGAATACCCCCAAGTGACATGTTTGGGATAGTTAATCGTGGTTTCTAATCTCACTTATAATGTTGGTTTCAGAGCACAGATGATATTGAGACATTGCAGGTATCTCTAAAGCTTTTGGCCGGTGTAATTCAATGAAATAGAGCTGTGTGAATGAAACAAGATGCGAGAATGACTTTGATTTCGATATACCGTGAATGCATGAAGATGTGAACGACATAAAAAGGTGAGGGTTCTGGACATAATGAGACAAATTGCGGGCACTGCACATTGAGAACTTTCCGAGAGAAGTCAGACTTTTTAAAACACTTAATGATGTCTACACATCCTCATGTTATCATAATGTATCACCAAAACATTGTATTTCGAGGATCATATTCTAGGCTAACGAGTCATACCTCAAGAGGTATATCATGGTATCTTCCTATTATTTCAAACCATGAATATAAATATGCATTTTCGGATAATTAGCTGAAAAGAACCCAAATACAAAGAAAATAAAGATCCTGGAAGCAAACCTGAGAAGCCTGTACAACAGTTAAGACTGCCACACCAGATAAGAGGAAAAAGTCTGCAATCAAAAATGATATAGCACCAACATGCTGATTTCCAGCATGGTTCAACCATGCACCAAAGGAAGACGGAGCCATTGGGTCAGTCAGCACTCCTGCAATGTTAAGAAAAATTTTACAACGGATAATGGAACATAAAGAAAACAAAGGATGATGAAATTATAGCAATTTTTAAATATTTCCATGCAAAGATCAACGAAAAAAAATATCTCACTTGTGAGAGCCACTCCTCCACTAATCAGCATTGCCAGAATTTCCAGAAGAAGAAACAAAAAGAAATCCCACTTGTTTTTCTGTATCAGATGACAAAATTTCAATCAGACCATTATGGTAAGAAATTAACGCCTGAGAGTCAAGAGAGAGAACACAAAGGCAGAACCAAGTGGAAAGGAGGAATGCAGAATAAATAGGAGACTGTATGAGCTAACTAATTGTCTATTCACAATTTTTCTGTGTATTTCATAAAGATCGGTATCAGTTAACCAGCTAACTCATCCTCCCGACACTTGATTCACCCATTCTTTCCCCAGATACAAGTAAGTCAGGTATATCAGTTATGAATCCAAGTGGGCCATGAAAGAAAGAGCAGATTTTGTTCTTCCTTTCTTTTTTCCTTTACAAGTTAGGATGCAAAGATATGTATGGAGAACCCACTAACCAATCTCTACTCAAATCCAAGTGGCATGAAAAGAGACAAGACAATTTTTTTCCTTTACCATGCCTTCAATGATTTGGACATATATAATTTTTCCGAGGTCATTTAATCAGGGAACTCCATCTTATTTACCAGAATAACAGATAATAATAATCAAGAAAGATGAGCAAATAAATATTATATCACCTTGCCAATGCAATTAGATACCCAAGGGCAATGATGGTCAAACTGTTCAACACAACGATCACAGGTGGAACAATGCTTCGCGCGTAGAGGCCGAACAATCTGATAAATCACAAGTCAAACGAGGTTAGAAGCAATACAACTTGAACATTCAGATAGAATACAGCTTTCTTTTCCTTTTAATTAGGTATACAGGATTGTGCACCTTGCAAGTTGCGCAGAGCTGAGACCAGTTCCCAGCAAGCAAAGCAGGATTATTTATTTCAATCTTCAGCAAAGGTTCCTAAACCAAAAATAATGAAGGGTGACATTTAAAAGATGTTAAAAGTACACACAATTAAAACTATGGATTTCTATACCTGGCAAAGCAAATTTAGAGCTATGATATGAAAGTCAGGTAAGATTGTATGCTTGGGATTCTTAGAAAGAAATAAAAGAACGGGGATTGATATAAAGTAGAGCTTTCCAGCACCGTAGTAGATAAAAGACAAGGTAGTGATTTCGCTGTGCTTGTGGAACCAATTTTATTTTTAAATAACAAAACTGTTGGATTAGATATAAACATAGCAATTAACTGGAAAAAAGATAATAAAACAGGTGGCAACTTACATCATCTTTCGTGTTTTGTGACTCGTGTACATTCATTCTGATGTACCCTGGATCCTTGCTACAAACAAAATGGTCAAACAAATTTAGACTCATTAATTTAACAATAATAGTAATTCCAAACACATTATAATTCTAATGTATTTAATCACAACTCTTAGGTCTATGAAGATCAAATATTAAATAATCAAGTTACATCCACATGCACATACATTATATCTTCAAGAGGGAATGTGTTTCACAATTTCATAATGTATATCCATATCATCAATGTTTAGACAGAATAATTAAGTTAATGGCTGAAATCATCAACTGGCAGTGTATTAAACATCAAAGTAAAATGGGAAACTACAAAAACATAGAATCATTTTACGTTCAAAGACATTCTATGTACGAACAATTTTAACACAAGGAATTGATAGGGGGGGAAAAACACCAAGCTATAGGAATTCATCGTGAAAGTTTGCAGAAATAATAATAAACAATCAAAAATCATCTTTGACCACGTATACCATATTATGATTAATAAGAAAATTAGAGAAGAATCCAACAGGCAACTCCATTTCTCAAAACAAAAAAATAAAGACCTAGCATCTTCACAAGTCCTATAGACATCAAAGTTGAAAGAAACAATGACTTTATGAATTCCAGCCACTCATTTGAGTTACCTGCTGCACCTATAAAACAAAACTAGTCCCAAGGATGCCAAGAACACACCCATCCAAGCAAAAAGACCAAAGCCAGCTGTTAATTTTGGCAGGTTCGATGCTGCATCCACAAACCAGTAACAAAGGTTCTCAAGTGTAATAATTAGACCTACAATGCTAAATAAAAATGAGAAGCAGAAAGTCATGAGATATACCCGTAATAACTGAATGAATATATGTCACAAGTAACAAAAATATTATACACCAGAGTATTGGAGCAAGTCCTAATTTCGAGAGTTTGCCAAGGCGGCTGTTTCCATCGCACCGTTTGTCAAACAATCTTCTAGCATTCCCCTGTAAATGAAACCCAAAGAACATAAAAAAGATATGATCTATCCCAAATGCAGACAAATAGCTAAATTAATGTGAAAAGAATAAAACTGCTTGATCAACATATATTTAGGGAAAATTGGGAATTGACATTTTAACTGCAAGAAGTTATTGGGTTTATAGTACAAAAATGTGTTAAAATCACCATTTTCATCTACAACAAGCTGTATCCCTTTTCTTTTTAACTTCGTCAGGAAGCTCCAAATAAAGAGGAAGCTAGCCCCTGTTTGACCCCCATTTTCTATAACTCATTATCATCTTCAACCACACATTTCATGAGACCCACAACTTTTATCTGCTTTTCAACTACACATTTTATCAACTTTTATCAAAATCTATTAAAAACCTGATTTTTAGGGCTAATTTTCCATGCCTAATCAATTCTAGTAATTTTCTGCATTCCCTCAATGTATCCCAAACTAAACAAACTCCATTAAATAATTTAAAACACACACACACACATAGGCCTCAATAGCTGAGTTACAAATTTCCTACCAATTAGGAATTTCTTTCCTGAATTCTAAAACAGTAGCTTCTTTGATATCTGTCCAGAAATTGGGGAAAAACAATCTCTCTCTATCCCCCCCGACAACTAAAAGCCTCATGTAAGAAAGAAAATGAGTAAATACACACACACCCAGTCTTTTTGAATGATTTATTCTCAAAGAATATCTTTAAGATCTTTTCCCTAGTCTCATGCACGAGGTTAGACAAGTGGAGGACCAAATTTTTATATAATTGTTTACAGAGACACTTCGCATGCAACTCTAACTGTGAAAGAGTATTGTTGTTCATAAGTAGTCCTTACCCATCAACAATCTATGCGGAAGCTAATAGCTGCCACATTCTCCTTAAAAATGGAATAAATTTAAATTCGTTGGAGAATGTGGCAGTGATCATTAACACTGCTGATGAATAACATTATTCACTGTGAAGTGGATGTGACCATGTTTTCCTGGTATGCATACCAGAATAAACGCACAGTATGCACTTACAAATCTTATGATAGTAAATCTGCAATTAGCTATACAATTTCGTAAGTCTGTCTCAAGTACTCAAATCCTATATATACATGGAAAAGCACGAATAACTAAATTCATAGAAGATTATTAAGCCTCCATTTGGGAAGAAATTATAAATATATAGAAATGAGTTGTGCATAAATGGATAGTACTTGTGGTCCATTGGAATATGTGATTGAAAAGGTGAGAAACACAAAAAAATTTGCACAAAGGAAAGAGATAAAAATGTTTCCAAAAGCACGATAACTCCAGAACAATTAAGCATTCTGAAAAATTGTTAGTAACTTAAAACGAGCTCCCTAACTTCAATGATAACATTACACATACGCAAAGACAAAATTATTTTGATACAATCCGTAATTCCACTAATTAAGTTCCAACTGACTGGGAATACAAGAACTGCAAGATTAAGGAATACCTACAAGGAAAAAGGCGACTTGTCTGTGATTCTTATCAGAAGCAAGCTGTGCAGGTGTGAGGCCAGTATTATCTGCAACCATCAGATCTTCTTTCTTCCCAGCTTGCACCAGCACAGTGCATGCCTCTAAATTACCCCTAATAGCAGCCCAGTGGAGAGGGGTACAACCTAAATGACAAAATGTATGTGAAATTTTTGAATCAAGATATAATAACATAACATTTCCATGACATCAGTTACTCTTCAAAAATATGAAAAACGTCTGAAACACAGAAAAGTTGTGGAATATAGAGCTTTTGAACTTACCCTCTTTGTCCTGACGTCCCCTATATGCATCTAGAAATAACAAAAGACGTATGCAGTCTGCAAAGCCCTTGTATGCAGCCCTAGAGATAGAAAGAATAAAATTAAATTAAATTAAAAAGCTATTAACTACTTCAAGTCTGGTCATTAAATAAGGAGATGCACAAGAACATGGCCCATGTAAGAATCACTGGCAATTTTTTTGACAAAGAGAAGAACAACAACTGGAAAAGATTGCAGCATCTCTATTTTAATTAAGTGAATAAATCATATTTCTGTGACCCTAATTGGGAGAAATCTATGGATAAAACAAGGTTTAAATTAAGGCATAGGGCCATTATCCTACACTAAATAACTGATCAAGCAATCATAGCCTGATATTTACTATTACAAAATTCAAGGTGCAAAGCAAAAGCACAATTACAAGTTCACCATTAAGTTAATGTACTGAATACCAATTATAATCTATCATTTAGCACTAGTTATGATTAAAAACCCAGTCTGCCATTCTATTAGAGAAATTGGAGAGTAGAAATTACAGTTCAAAAAAAAAATTAAACTCAAGAATACATTTCATTCTTCCAACCAAGAACTACAGATAAAGAAAAATATTTAAAATTCCTACATAGAAGCCCACAACAAAACCAAAAAACTTAGTTCTATCCCATTGATAACTGAGCCATTGTTCTTTTCCTTCAAAAAGTTTGGAGTTCCTTTTTGTCCAAGTTACGATTACAATTAACTCCAAAAGGGTTCAAAAGACCAATATCAAGTTAAAGGACCACAAGGGTCAACATAACCCACATCAAGGAACTTCCTCCCACTGTTGTCTGCCTTCTGTAACCTTCTTTTCATCCTGCTAAAGTCTATACATATCTCATAACCTTCGGTAATGCCAGTTAGCATAATCTAGAATTACAGATACTGGCAGTAAATTGCAAACCCAATTTACTCTAATCATGAACTACTGTAGAAAATAACAATTACATTTGTCAAGTACCAGTGCAAAGGGCTTCTTCCATCATTGTCGGGAATGTCAGGATCAGCATTCCATTTTGTAACAAGGTGATATATGAAAGCTGTCTGACCATATTGTGCAGCAACGTGCGTTGTCTGCAATTAAAGTGAGTGTGACAATGCATCTACATTAGCAAGTTCTCAGCAACTGAAGTACTAAAATTTATGAGGATAAAAAGAAAAAGAAAAAGAGAGAGAATGCTGAAAAGGTGAGGAACATAGCCATTTCTTCTTTCTTTCCTTCTTTAGCTGAATAGGAACTAAAGCCACTTCCAGTGAAACAATTTTTGTGCAAGAGCTACCTAACAATTTATTGGCTGGAATAAGCATCCAGCCGCAGGAAAACACATTGACCTTATAGACACAAAACAAATGTGACACGAGAACTGTTTGGAATCAAGGGTATGTTATTGTTGCTCTTATTACCAGAGAATTACAATTCTCCATTGTGGTTTACATGGTTCAAGTCATAAAAAAGTTCTCTTATGTAAAGCTCTGCCACCAATTCTCCTTTGCTTCAGATTGAATTTATCGGCATTTTATCATAATCTGTTTCTCGATCTATTTACTTTCTATTGTGATTTTACTACTAATTATATAGTAACTAATTCTTTATCACACTGACGGTAGCTCACCTCTTGACATTTGAAAAAAAATTAAGGTTACTTCATCTGTCATTAGTCCACACATAGAAGGACTCAACTCACGATTCTTTAGTTTGGTGTCAGTCTAGTGAACCCACCAGTCTGAATGTTGTGTCAAGAAGGGACAGAGAATACTAATGGTAAATATAAGTAATA